>CAKNYM010041065.1:0-56086 GCA_932195095.1 Andricus curvator
GAATCTTTTTTTCACTTTCTTGAAATTATATGAATAAACTATTTCTGCTCATTAAAATTGAATCACGCGATGCTTTCACAATTTCAGTTTTTTGAACCGGCCTGCATCTCATAAGAATAAGGAGGGTGATTCGTTTCGGGTAATTCGAGGCGCTCCAGAGTCTCCACTCGCGCTACGGGGCGTCTTCCTCGTAGCTTTGACGAGGGTCGAGACTCAGGCCTCGAAAATACACACTCAGCTAGTACTGAGCGTCACTGCATTTTTTTGCTATTGTTCTTTTCTTTTTGTTTATAACGTCAAATATAAACATTTTTTCAAAAAACCGAGACTTCACAGGAAAAGAGACCAATATTTAGATGAGGTATGCAAAATATCAGACCAAAATATTCAACCGTGCGGCCGGAAACTGGAATTCCTTTTTATAACGCTGATAAATCCCCTTAAGTGCGAGTGCAAGAAGTCGCAAAGTGCGAGCATGAAGTGCGAGTACAATGCATGCATGAATCGCTACAATTTTTCATTAATAAATTAACAGTATAAATAAACAAATTCAAAATATTTGTATTGACTAAAATTGTTAAGATTAATAATGTATCGGACATAACGTTATTTTTTTAGTATCTTACTAAAACAATAATTTTTCATTAAATTATACAGTGTGAAAAACTATGTTGGAAACTAGTTTTTATTTTTCAGTATCTGTTGAATAAGATATTTAAATCAATATGAAAAAAAATCGATTTTATTATTTCATTAAATAGTTTTTTTTTTAATTTTCCCTCCAGTCAAATACGCCATGTTGATTTGACCTCAGCACCAGCGGCCAACGGACCGAACCCCTCAGCCCCTCACCAACCTCACACTTTACTGATGGCGGGCTACATCGTGCGTGTTTTTCATTTTTCTGGCGTTGGTTTTTCGGTTTTTTGTGCCGTGATAATTTGATATCTGTAATTAGTATTTAATTTCATGTTTTCTCAGTACGTGTCTGAGGGATTATACCACCTATTCATTTTACTTCTGTGGTGTATATAAACAAATAATATAACCTCAATTCTTTGCACGTGGAGAGTATTGTTCACATTTGAGTTTGGCTCGAAAAATCATCTTCTTTTTATTAATTATTATTCAGTGCCAAGTTCAGATGGTATTTATCGAGTTATCATTTTCATATTTTCAACTATGATTTTGACCATCATTTCACTCGCTCCACGAGCTCGCATTTTACCCGCACGCGTGCAACTCGCACGAAGTGCGAAACATATGCGACCACATGGAAGACACATCTGCGTGGTGATATGAACTCACGTAATGCGGCCTTATCCGCACGCGTGCGACCCATAATGTTCGCACTGTGCAGGCATTTTGTTATCTGGGAATTATAAGAGTTTTCTCATAAGGGATGAAAAATTAAATTTCCTCAATTTGATAAAAAAAATGTATGGGGGTAAACCACCCCCAAACATGTTTACAATCATACAACAAATAAACCCAAAAATTTAAAACAAATATAATTCATACATCTACACGAAAGTAAGTTTACGTGTTTTGCGATTTTCGGAAGAAATCATATTTCAGGGGGTAACTACAATTAAACGCATTTAATGTTATTTTTTGTAATAATATTAAATTTTTGCGCCTAAAACCAAGTGGAGAGGGTCTCTCACAATGAGGAAAGAAAATTAGCATTTTCCAAATCAATTAAAAAAATGTACAGGGGTAAACCACCCCCCAAATATAATTACAATGATAGAAGAAATGGTCAAATAGATCTAAAATCAAGCCGAAATTTTTTTTTTAAATATGTGACGTGCCACGAGGAAAGGAACCTTACCGACAGCAGGCGAGTTTTTCAGTAGAAGCGATTCAAGTTCGGTCGAAGTCGGACACTCAGAGAGTGGGGGAAAATCTTCGGAATCCATCCCCTGCGGCCTGCACTTACGACTACATCTTCTTGCTTCGTGTTCAGCGAATCAGATGAACTCTCGAGTTAGACGGACACAGAACTGAAAGGTGTGTGGAAAGTAGTGGGACTGGATTTCTCGGGTCGTCCGCACACGTTGAAATAGACATTTCAAGCTTCACTTTGGAGCCTAATAACAATTCCAATTATGCAGATGAAAATGCAATTCTTTTTTAATGTGAAAAGACGATTCAAAAACTATCGATAGCATCAGAAACCTGAAAATCGATTTTTTAACACCCTGAGGTCCCTTTCCTCGTGGCGCGTCACACACACACACATATACATGAAAATAAGTACGTGCTTTTCTATTTCCCGGGGAAAAACCATATTTTAAAGGGAAACTGCCCTTAAACGCATTTAATGTTATTTTGTGTAATAATATGGTTATTTTGTGTAATAATATGAACATTTACTCCGGAAACCTTTTGGGGAGGATCTCTAACAATGAGGAAAGAAAAACCCTACCGGTACAAAATGACTAGAAAATCTCTAAAGAATCTCAGACTCTGTCAGTTTGCTGACATTTCTATATCTATAGCTACTCCGAAAGAAGTTTTTAAAGAACCAGGTGTAGTTTTATGATGCCTACAAACCATATTTCACCTGAATACTTGCCGCAGAGGGGTCCTTTGTTTGTAACCAGGCAAATATTACAAATTTAACAAATATACATATATATTTTACAATTGGAGATTTTAAAATAGGATATTTGGAATCTACAAGTTTTGGCGATTCCAGACATATGCAATTCATTTAAAAATGTTTGAAATTTCAATAAGTTTAATATAAGGAATAATTTATTTTCGAATTTATTGCTTGCAAAATTTTCAACTTTTTTTAGACAAATTATATATGCCTGTAATCGCAGAAATGTGTAGATTCCAAATATCTTCTTTTCAAATCGCTAATTGCAAATTTTTTTTTTCATTTCGTGATTCGGACGTGCTTACTGACAAAGGACCCCTGCTTAAGATGGTCGGTCACCTTGGGCCTATTTATGGCTGTATTTTAGTGGTTTATTCCTATCTGTTCTAGCCAACGACCCAGGTAGATAGAGTTCCTGTAGAAAATTTTAATGGCTAAGCTCCGAGGGTAATAACGGAGGTCACATTTAAGAGTTTGAACTAAAAAAATTAACTTTTGTTTTCAATTTTGAAATGAGGGACTTGAAAGCTACAAAATCAGACTCTACGAATCTATACGATTACAAATATATCAAATTTGCCTTGATAAGTTCAAAATACATCCGTTTCGTAAGTTACTCGTAATCTATACGAGAAGCGTAAAAACAGATAGCATTTTTAGATTCACCCCTACTGAAAAAGCCCACATAGTAAACTACATTGGAACCTATGTGGGAACCCATATGGGATCCTTTTTTGAATTCCTGTCTCAAATTACGATCTAGATAGGAATATAGGATGGGAATCTATATCGGTTTTTATCATGGGTTTTTATGAAGGTTCCTACATGGATGGATTTGCAATTAATATTTAAGGAGTGCGCAGTAGTTTTCTATGAAAGCTACGGCTGCACAGTATTTTTTGGGGTTTTGTAAGATTGCCGACTATGTACCCAAAACTTCCAAAACATATTTCATTAAAAAAAGTTCTAATCACATGTGGGATTTCATGTAGGAACAATTCATAGGTTTCCAGCATATAAGAACCCATGTGGAAACCCACAAATTATATCCCATCCTATCTCACATCGTAATTTGAGACAGGAATTCAAAAATGGATCCCATACGGGTTCCCACATAGCTTCCCATGTAGTTTACTATGTAGGCTTTTTCAGTAGGGACCGTCAGGACATTACTGTACATATATAAATATATGAATAAATGAGTTGTCACAGATAAATATATACATGTAAATAAATAAACAAGAATTTGTAGTGTTAAAAGGGATTAGTTTTATGAAGACTTTATTACAGCCAAACCTTTCTTAACTGCCTTTCTTGTTTCGGAACCATCAAGGTTGGACCGCCATAAATTAAAACATAAAAAGGACCCAAATCTTTTAGGCAATCTCTAGAGACGAAATCATTCAAATAGAGACTGATAATTTTCCAAATTATAAAAAAGTTTTTACATGCGTCAACTTATTAAACTTATAGAACAAATGGCCTAATAAATTTAAATTCAGGCAAGGCTTGCAGAATTTATTAGTATAAAAATTTAAGCTGAAATATGTAGAGTATATATTTCTTATACATTCATTACAAAAATTTGCTTACACGTTCTTTTAATTTTCCTTAAAAAAGCATCTTCCAAAGGAAAACTAAACTCAATTATATGTGTTGCGTTTATATTGTACAAGAATGGAATTCTGATTATGAAAATAAGTCATAATTAATGAAGCGATAGCTATTTTTAATAAAATCACAATTAATGCTACTTCGCTCATTCCCGGTAAGAAGGTTCGAATTGAATACAATAGAAACGTTTCTACTGGTTTTCTATCGTATATTTTAAAATGTCATTTCAATGCTTAAGAACGTCGAAAAGTGATATGAGAGCGGTTGGAATGAGCGCAGCGCCAAAGAAACGATTCGAATGCGATTGAAGTGTAGTCAAAGAAGGGACTAAACGAAACGGAATTGGTCAGAATTGTTTTGTGTGCAAAATCCAAAGCTCGTCCGATAAAATATAATTCGTTTGTTTACATTTTTTTAACCTATAAAAAAGTTATTATAAAAATTCCTGCACATTATTTTATAACGGTATATGATAAGGAAATAATAAAAACTGCTTGATTTAAAAGTATTCATTGATTTAAAAGTCTTGTTTATAGAATTAATTGCAATTCACAACCATAACCTCAGAAAGATAACTTACCTCGGGAAGAGACCTTCCGGCGCTCAGATTATAAATTTTGACATTGTTCTCCTACTAACAAAAAAGTCAGAAATCGTCACAAATGGTCAGAAGTTCCGACGATTCCTGAACATCCTGACCATTCCTGACGAGTCTGACTATTTCTGAAGATATGCTAATTCACATCCTATCAGATAGCTCATCGGCTAGGACCGCAGGTAGGCCAACCCAAAAGGATTAAAAATTGAAAATAACTTTTTTTTCAATGTTGCATATACAGATTCAAAAGTTAGAAATTCCGAATCTACGAGTTTCGACGATTTCAGAGACCTAAACATTTGCAGAAAAAATTTAAAATTAGGATAAATATAATGTATCTTGTAAAGAGAAACCCGGTAACAAGGAGTTCATTGGAACGCATTGGAACGTTTCAATGCGTTTTAATTGCATTTTTGTCTGAATGCTTATTAATGCGCAAGGCGCAATGAAACGCATTAAAATAAAAACTTAACATGAACAGCATTAAAAGGCATTGGCATGAATGTGAAGTTAATGAAAGGGCATTTAATGGCATTGAAATGAAGGAAACTGAGTATATGCTACATAACGGAATAATTATGAAAAAAGCAAACTAAACAATTTAAAAAAAAACTGTTTTATAATTATAAAAATTTAGGACCAGACAAACGTTTCTTAGTGCTTCTCATTTGATTTCCCAAATTTTCAACTCGATATCGCGTTTCGTGTGAACGTAAGTTGGTTTTGAAAAAAAATGTAAATAAAAATGTTGAGGTTATGCTCACATGGCCTTAATTTGAAAAGCTTTTCAACTTACCCGCTGATTTTAATATCACTCCCTCCTGTATGTCGACCTTTCCGCCGTTATTCAGAGAGACGAGGATGTGGTATTTTTGCGTTGGCGAATGCTTCGCGGCATCACATTTTTTATTCTTGACGTATGAACTTTTGTTGAAACGTTTCGCGAGAGTAAAAGCACATACGCGAACATCTTGCAGTTATCACTAAAAAGTATCAAAATGCGAGAATATTCCACAACGAAATACAATGACCATGCTCACTTTTCGGCTACTATATCACTC
Organism: Andricus curvator; assembly: GCA_932195095.1. Taxonomy (NCBI): domain Eukaryota; kingdom Metazoa; phylum Arthropoda; class Insecta; order Hymenoptera; family Cynipidae; genus Andricus; species Andricus curvator. Next base: position 5,885 of record CAKNYM010041065.1, read on the forward strand.
TCGCGTCTGTTCCTCAGTTCCTATATGGTTCCTATTCTTCTTAAATGGCATTAGCCTTGTCAATGCAATCTGCCGCAGAAGGCATTGTATGGCATTCAACTGAAAAGATCTCGAAACAGCATTGAATGGCATTAACCCAATTCAATACTTTGTGTCATGAAAGACATTGTATGGCATTCAAGTGGGTGGCTCCGTGAACCGCATTAAATGGCATTAACCCAATTCAATACTTTGTGTCATGAAAGGCATTGTATGGCATTCAAGTGGGTGGCTCGGCGAAACGCATTAAATAGCATTAACGCCAATTCACTTAACAGTATTACCATGACGTCAGTTTAATGCCTTTTCATTTGTGCGCATTGAAAATGATTGGAACGAGACAAGATTCAAGCCATAAAACGCATTTAATGGCATTTCGGACAAAAATGCAATTAGTACGCATTTCAAGGCATTAAAGTGTCTACTTTTTTAAATGCCATTCTATGCGTCTCAATGAACTCCTTGTTACCGGGAAGAGATACGTCAAAACGGACAAAATTTTCAGATTCACCGTCAGAGTTATTTCGTATATAAATATTTATAATCAAATATAACTAAAAAGAGAATATGCATAAATAAATCAATAATATAAATAACCTGGGAAATATAAAAGGGATGAGGTTTTAGGGCATTCTATTCTTGGACCCCTAATAAAAGGATTATCCTTCGAACCCAAGCTCTGACGATTTCTGAACATTTCTCATGAATTCTGACTTTTCCTGACGATTTCGGTCGAGAATCGTAACAAAAGTGGTCAGAAATGGTCAAAAGTCCTGACTTTTTTTTGACGATTCCTGACTTTTTTTTAGTAGGGTCTGGTTAAAAACTTGCATGATTGGTACTTTATGATCATTTATGCACTAGAAATCTCCAAAATTCTACCAAAAATCGGAACTTTTCTTGGACTGCGTATGGTGTATACGACTATACGTTTGGCATATTCTTAGTTCTGAGGTTAGGTTTCTGTGGGTTTCTCCCCAGTCCACGTGCGGACGCGCGTAGTTCGAATTGAAACCTCCGATATTTCACTCATCAGAATATATTAAATTGCGATAAAATTTTAAAACGATTCAATATCATTGGCTTTATCCACATAATAACTCTACAAAAATAATTAAATTGACTTCAATTTCCGAATTTTGTGTACAGAATTAAATACAATTCATTTGCTCGAAACGTTTACTCGGCAGATAGGATTCAATTGACTTCAACTTTCGAGGTCACCTGATGCAATTCAATAGCATTGGTTTGCTCCAAATCATCACTTCCCTAGCGCAAGAAACGGTAAGGGTCGGAAAGGAAGTACCGTTCCGATCCTTTCCGATTTCTACGTGAACTTTGCTTCCGTTTCTTTCCGAAGGTTTCCGAAGCTTTTCCGAACTTTTTGCCGAAGTGTCTCACTGCGTTTACTTCGTTCTGATCCTTTCCGATTTCTTTCCGAATAAATGTCGCAGTGTCCCAATAGCTTATTCCAAACTTTTACCTGTGTCCCACTAGTTTATGTTCGTTCCGAATGTTTCCAATTTCATTCCAAATAAATGTGCAATGTAAAATATAAATGAAATGATGTAATTATTATATATGTTTATATATTTATTTTTAAATAAATATAATAAATAATAACATATAATTTACTAATAAAATGAAATTTTTTTAAAAATTAAATGAATTGAAAATTAATTGAAATAAATAAATATATAAATAAAATGATATATATAAAAAGCAATATAAATAGAATAAATGTGAAAATAATAAATATATTTTTATTCGTGTTCTTATTATATATATTCAGAATTTTTCAAACAAATATTTGAATTTTTAAGGAAATCGTCAACCTAATAGTTAAACTTTCAACCAAAGAAATAGATTTTTAACCAAAATGATGAATATAAGTAAACAACAAGATTAATATTCTATCACAAAAAGACGAACTTTCAATGAAATACAGGAATTTTTAATCAAATAGTTGAATTTTCAATTGAATAATATAAATTTTTAACCACATATGAAATTTTTCAAACAAAAACATTATTCTCGACAAATTATGGTTGAATTATACAAAAAAAAAGATTTGTTAACTAAAATGATGGATCGTCACCAAAAAAATGTATGTTTAACAAAGTAGTTTTACTTTCAAATATCAGTTGTTGTATTTTCAATAAAAAAAGATGAAACCGATTAATTTTCAATCAAACAGTTGTGATTTTTAACCAAAAAGATGCAAATTCTATCTAAATATATGCATTCTTAACCAAAAAAGACAAATTTTCAATAAAACAGTTGAATATTCTACCAAAAAGAATGAATTTATAACAAAATTGCTGAATTTTCAACAAATTAATAAAATTCAATCCAATTTTCGAATTTTCTTCTTCTGAAAATAAACGGTTGTGCAAAGATTTTTTCCTGAAAACCTGGAAATAAGAAAATTTCATAACTATTAAGAAAGCCTTTTTTACTTCCACACTTCAAATATTCCATTGGCGCAAATATCATTTTTGATTACTGTATCTCTTTTTTTCATAAAATTGCTTTTTTGTATTGTAAAAAAATGTACTGTGTATGAGATATAATTTGCTCTAAGTTGGACTTGTAGAAGCATCACTTGGCTCCATTTTTATATTGACACTAAAAAAAAACAGATTTACTCCGAGAATAACTGCACAAAATAATGTTTGACTAAAAACACTATGGGAAATTAGGTATATCCGAAAATTGTTGTGATTCTAAACAAAAATCCTCGGAAAATCGCTATCACTGCAGTGTCTCTTGCGTCGCCATTTTGTTTCTTCGATTTCATTCATATCGATTATGGCAGGTATTCTATTGCACTGAACTCGATTGAACCAAAGATCATTTGAAACAAAGCAATTAAGTGTGATTATATTTTTTTTGTGAGATCTACAAGAATCATTATCATTGGCAGAGGTTGCCGCTCATTAACGACATTTTTTTAATCTTATAATGACATTCAATTCTTTTGGTTCAGTCGAGTATTAGTGCAATCGAATACTTACTATCGATTGCACAACTGGGAGCGAGTGAGTGAGTAAGCAACAATCTTAAATCGAAATGGCCCTGGAGACAAGCAGAGACGACCAGATGCTGTCAGAGCTTTTCCGAAGATTCTTGATTGAAATCACAACAAATTTCGGATATTTCTAAGTTCCCACAGTGCTTTCCAGTTTTTTCAGTAAAACGTCATTGCGGGCTCAGTTATTTTTTCAGTATACCTTATTTTTTATTGTGAATATGGAAATCGATCAAACCCGGTAAGAAGGACTTCATTAAACTAGATAGAAATGAGTTGAAATATAGGCGATTTTTCAACTCTTTTAATCTCAACCAATGTCGTTTTTGAATGTAAACACTTCAATTCATTTTACCGATTTACGTTTGTTATCGTTTCAATCCTGTTAAATCTCGCGACCAAAAATGTACACGTTTTAATTCTGACGGACGTGATTGATTTGAAGTCAAGTTAATTCTGTTTAATCGCGTAATGAAAATTTTAATATTGAAGACAATTCAATTTCGTTTGGCGAGTCAAATTGTAATAGAAACTAATTCAATTAAATTACGTTGGATGATCTTAGAAGTTGAAGTCATTTTAATATCATCCGATGAGTGGATTTGTGGAACAAATTAATTACTTTGAATGTCGCAAGGTGACCTCGAAAGTTGAAATCAATTTAATGTGTTAGGTCGAAATAAGATTTAAGAATAACCAGTATAGCGCAAGCGCAGTTCTGATGGGGATGTGCGAACGGTCTGCTCGTCTGCTAAGAAAAACGGTTACACTTTAGTCATATTCCCTGTAAAAATCTTTATTGAATGTTGTTTCGATGTGCAATACTTTTAATCCTTAATTCTTGTTTTCGTGACTAATACGACCACATTCATTTATACGTACGATATTCGTAATAACATATACATTCGTGTGAAGTATTGTAAAAATGTTGGCTTTTGTTTTATTACTGAACACGCGTTTAAAAAAAAAAGTGCCGGTTCACTGGTTAAAAAAGTTTGTCGTCCAAAAACACGTGCCAACTCAAAAATACAAGCTGGAAGGCGAGAAATCACAAACAGAGTGCATTGTGTTATTTTTAGCATGTAAGTAAAATTTATTTTTGACATAATAATTCAGAACAAAATAATAACGTAAAACCTTTTGTTATTTTATATATTTATAACACTTCACGTGAAAAATGGTAGTGTTGCTCTTTTTTTGCCCGATCGACTCATCCAGTCACCCTTTATTCTTTTAATATTCTTATTTTTATTCTTTTAATTTCAACTAATTTTAAAGAATTATAATAAAACCTTTTCATAACCGTTTCAAACTCTTGAAGTTTCCTTTTAGATTTTATAATGATTTGAAGAATTTCAAGGAAATTGGTGTAAATAAATTACTATGAAAATTATTCACGAGAAATAGTTTTCAATTCCCTAAGAACCTTTGTAATGTATACAAAATTTTTGAAATCCGTTTCATTTAACAAAAACGTTTAAAATTTCTAAGGAAATGTTCAAATCTCTCAAAATCCATGGAATTTTAAATTTGGTAAATTAGAAATTTTTAAAATCCCCTAAAATTACTTAAAGTCTGTATGAAATCCCTATAAACACTTGTTGCAGTGATTTGAAGTACACATCTTTATATAGCCCGAACAATACGTAGGCAAAATTCCACTATTTACGAAGAGTTTCTGTAAAGTAAGAAAAATGTTTTGTTAATTTTTGTTTGCGAGACTGTCGTGCCACCTTATCTATTTATAATGTACTTCATTTTTCAACTGTTATTTCTTTTTATGTGAGAAGTTGTAGAAGTTGTATTATAAGAATTTTTATAAGCGCCCAATGTAATTGTTATCTACAATATAATTTTTCGAATAAATGTTATTCAAAACTTAAACAAACTTATTATCATTTTCATTATTAGTTTGCATGCAAACCAATTCCTTTCAATTACACACCTATATTTCTTTTGTACACGAACCAATTTTGTTCAATAATTCTGTTTCACTAATTCGTGATACGTTTGACTACGTTTTAATTCTGATTCGGTGTGTGGGATCATTTCAATCCCTTTCTTTTACTTCTTCGACACTCCTTTGAATTGAAACGTATTTTTCAAAAACGACATTGGTTTAAATAGAAACGATTCTATCTAATTTAATCAACTCCTTCTTACCGGGAAGTGACGCTTCTTATGGCTTTTCATCATTCAGTCCCGCTCAGTGCAATTTATATTGCATAGTGTATTATTTTCACCATACAAAAAAGAATTTTTATAAAGCACTTATTATAGTAATTACAAATGAGAGTTCGGCAAATGGAATATTCGAAATGTTTAGATGTGATAATGTGCAGCAATAATGTACGTAATGTACGAAAGTCAAAAAGGCTTTCTGAGTTATGAAATTTCCCTATTTCTAGGTTTTTAGGAATCGCCTTCGCTGGATTCAACAGGAATCAATAGGATTCCTGCAATTTAAAATGCTTTGAAGATAAAAGTAAATTATTATTACGAGAATATATATATTTTTTATTCGATTCGGAAAGAAATTGGATACATTCGCAAAGAGTAAAGTGGGGAGTCATTCGGAAAGAAATCGGAAACATTCGGCGACACTCGGAAATGATCGTAAAGAAGTCGGAGAGTGGGACATTCGGAAAGACTCGGAAAGGTTCATGGGACAGCTCGACGTTCGGAAAGAAACGGAAGCAAAGTTCACATAGGATTCGGAAAGGATCGGAACGGTACCTCTTTCCGAACTCTTTCCGAAACCTTTCTGAATCTTTCCGACGCGGTCTTTCCGAACCTTTCCATTTTTTCCGGTAGGGTCGCTGGAGAGAATTAAATTGTCTTCAATATTCGAGTTTGCCTCACGATATTAAACAGTATTAGGTTGACTTCAATTTTAATTGTCCAATTCATAATTAAAATATATAAATTTTTTCGCTGAAATTTTGATCACATAGAGTAGAATTGAAATGGGACACGATGCTTTCGCTATAAAAGGTATTAAAACGCATATTTCAAATATGCGATTGATTACGCATTAAAAACTGTTGAAATTCTACGATATGTGTACACATATTTATTCAATTCAATTCGCACCTTCTTACCGGGTTGTCAGTCACCTAAGATCTATTGTTATTAATCGTAATATTTGCTTTGTATAAAAGCATGATGGTAAGTCTTTAAACTTACAATCAACATTGAAGTATTATTACATAATAACATGTATGCTTTTCGTATCTTTGTATGTATTCGTTTCTTAAGCAAAAGGATTTTATTTTTTAACGAAATCGGCTTAAATAATTCAAAAAATACTGTTTTTTTCCGAACGTTTTTTAATTCTTTATCAATATTACGGACTGTTCGTTAAGCAGTAATGATAATCTTCATAGAAATGTTTCAAGCATAAAGATTTTTGACACCATGAGCATCTTATAATATCAACATTGTTGAAGCCAGGAATTTCACAACGAGGTTTCTCTGATTTTCAAAATCCGAATTCAACGGGATTTTCAAAATCAGTATGTCTTTCGTCCAGATAGCCTCTTTTGAACCATGAATATTTAAAAAGATTTATGTATCTGGGTGATGATAGTTGATTGTGCGTCAAAAACTGCAATTTAATAAACTTTGGCAGATGTATAACATATATTGTTTTCAAATTATTCGGCTTGAATTTAGACAGTTAACCTCTGTAAAATTTTTTGAATAGATTTGAAAAATTATATTTTTCTTTCCCCATTCTGAGAGGCCTTCCCCAATTGGTTTTGGGCTCAAATATTACATATTATTATACAAAATATCATTAAATTCGTTTAAGAGTAATTCACGCCTGAAATGATTTTTCCGGAAATCGCAAAACACGTGAACTTACTTTCGTGGAGATGCATAACATATATTTTTTCAAATGTTTTGGCTTGAATTTATATTCATTAGGCCATTTTTGGTATGATTGTAAATATGTTTGGGGGTGGCTTACCCCCATAATTTTTTTTATCAAAAAGACGAGATTTAATTTTTCATCCCTTACTATGAGAAAACTCTTACAAATGGTTTCGTTAAAAAATATGGTGTTGTTCTACATGAAACAATCAAATCGTTACGTGACAGCTCCGTGTCCTCACCCAGCGGACACTGTTGTATAACTGTGATGTAACAGTTCTAGAACAGAAAAGAACAGGTTATGTAACAGGATAAGAACATACTTAGGCCATGGTCCGAATAATGTGGTGCCCAAATGGACGTAGCAGTTCTGTAACGCTCGTACAGAACCATGTTATGTCAGAGATCTGTAGCAATTCTGGAACAGCGTTATACGTCAAAAAATATTTCTAGAACAATTTAGGAACAGGGTTACAGAGTAACATTGTTCGGTAATAGTGCCGTAACACATATGTAACAGTGTTACGATGTAAATTTGTTCTGTAATCGATCCGTAACAATTTTAAATCACCCAATTTCACGCACGGTTAGTCAATTGCGCTATGGAACCGCTTGAACGTTCGCGACAAAATCTCGGAAATGCTTTTTTACTGCAAAAGCCAGGATCATCTCGAGAATATAATCATTTTTATTTTATTTTATACATATTCTGAGAAGATGGGTTTAAAAAATTGTAAGGTGCTTTAAAAATGAAATGTTATAAAATAAAATATTTTCTTCATGGTTGGTTCGACCGTCGGCACAACTCTGGTCTAAGATCGTTACAGAACAGTGTGCCGTTTATGTTCCATTCCTGTAACACGTGTGGCATTCTAGTGACGGAACAGTTATATCACTCTGTGATATACCAGTTACATTACAGAATTTCAGAACTGTTATGCATCCTTACAGTAACAGCGTTACAGAACAGTGTGACCTTTATGTTCCGTTCCTGGCACACGTGTGACATTCTAGGGACATAACAGTTATATCACTTAGTTCTATATTAATTACATTACAGAATTCCCGAAGTGTTACATATCCTTACAGTAACAGCGTTACAGAACAGTGTGACCTTTATGTTCCGTTCTTGGAACACGTGTCACATTCTAGTGACATAACAGTTCTATCACTCTGTTCTATATTAGTTACATTACAGAATTCCAGAACTGTTACATATTCTTACAGTAACAGCGTTACAGAACAGTGTGACTTTTATGTTCCGTTCTTGGAACACGTGTGACATTTAAGTGACATAACAGTTCTATCACTCTATTCTATATTAGTTACATTACAGAATTCCAGAATTTTTACAGATCCTTACAGTAACAGCGTTACAGAACAGTGTGACCTTTATGTTCTGTAATTGTTATGCCACACGATTGTAACAATGTTATGTATAAATGTTTCCTTTTTGTTATGTAACATTAACAGAACGTAACCGCTGGACAGGATGCACGAGACCTTTGTCGGATCTTCGTATTGAATCCATTGCACTCTAACCACCTATCTCACGGTTGTGAGACGTGGTTACAGCTGAAACGTTGCCGCAATGTCACCAGGAGCAGGTGCAATCTTGTAGAATGGCACCCGCTCCCGGTGAAATCCCGCGGTTGTCATAATGACAAACTTGTAACTATATATATATATATTTGAGAACATATTGTTGAGTGTATTTTTTACTTAAGTTAAAATATTAGACAGAAGAATTCTACCTTTTGGGCTGAATTTCAGTATCCGACACGGATTTTGACACTTAACCTATAACAAGTGACTTCGATAGGTTTCTCCCGTAGAATTCAAATCAGAAGATCAAAATAGTGATGTGGTGGGCACTGAGAGACGCAAAAAGAAAAGTTTGACTACGAAATTCTAATCATGTAAAACCGTACCTTAGGACAAGAGTAAGGCACCCTTAAATTAAAATTTAAAATTCAAGCAATCAAAAAGGGTAATATATTAGAATTTCGTAGTACAAATTGTTTTGTCGCTTAACTCTAGTGGGCATGCCCTAACGTTATGAAGCACTGAACTAGAGATCTTTACCAAGTTTTATAGTAATACGATGACTGGTTTTAATAAAATAAATGCTTGTGAAGAACTAACCAGTACTCGATTTTCATGCAACTGATCATTTACTTACCTATATTCTCCTTAACGATGCGAAATTCGTCTTTTCAGAACTTTTTAATAAATTAAAAAAACTACATTTCTTACAATATTTGTGAGAAGATCATATTAAATATAAACATTAATTTAATGAACAAGAAGTATGGTCAAAGTCTAATCCTCTCATTAAAAAGTAACTTTTATTTACACAACGCTCCGTGAAGAATCGTTTATAAATAGATTAATATACGTACCTAACTAAAACAGTAACGTGAACAGCGAAATTATGACAAGCAACATTCTTTGAAAATAGCAAAACATTATATAGTTGACAAAAACTCTCTATCCTACCTTATATATGAAATAGCGGTGTGCAAAGGCTCGACCCGCGCCAGCCGAGCTTTTTTTCAGAGTTAGGTCGAGCCGCGAGCTACAACAGCTCGCACGCCAAGAAAAAGCTTGCAAACTGGAAAAGGATCGCGTGTCAAGAAAAGATCGTTGGCCAAAAAATGCTTGGGAATCGACAAAAATATCACAAATCTTGCAAAATAAATAAAAAATATGAACAGGATTAATGTTAATATTAACAGCAGTTTCGATTACGAAAATCATTATATGCCCAAGTGTCCCCGCCTAAAGTTTTGCTGTCGCCTGTCTCATTCAAACTCCGCCAGATTGTAGTGCTAGTGGACCTCTTTAAATTCTGTGAAGGGGGCGCACCTAGTACAACGGGTTGTCAAGATACAGGAGCCCGAATTTTCGACGCTTCACCCCGACTGCTAACTTTCAATTGTACATAAGTCCTGATACAGTTATCCAATTTTACTTTCTATGAGGGTTTTGAATAGGTATTTCAACAAAGTTTACAATAAATTAATCATTAAACGATAAAAAATTATTTCACCTTGATTTTTCATTTTAAAAAACATTTTTCGAGATTTTCTCCCAATGCGGCATTTTTGATATTTTTTTAATTAGGCTAGAAAAAAAGCTTGATTTTTTCTCTTGGAAAACATCCCAAAACGAAAATGGGATGGAAAGTATTGGTTGAGTTATAGAAGGTCATAAGAGCGCGGGTGCCCCGCGCCAACTAGCCACGGCGCACAGTGGGACGAAAATGGGTTGTCGGGTTCAAAAATCCGTCTTCTAACCTCAAAATTTTACACCAAAATTGCGAAAAAATTCTCCATCAAAACTTGTTATACAACGAAGTCAATAACTGAAAAATCGATTCATTTAATCATCAATTATGTACCTGAATAGTCTGATTCATGTAATACTTCTAACCTATATCCCCATAGTTCGATTTACATAACCTCAAAATAAAAAAAGTGTGTATTAATGCAAATTTCATACCCATATATTTTTTTCAGTAAATTTGAGTAAAATCTAGAACTCTGAGTTTATCAGGCTACTGATTACGTTTTTCGGGGAAAAAAATCAATTTGCAAAATAATCGTTTTAATTTACAGTAGAATGAAAAATGATTATATCTTTTGGAAAAGCTCCCGTTTGTGGAAGTTATCGAACGAAAGTGAAAAATACTTTGACTGAAATTTACTTTATTCTACTGTAAATTAAATCTTTTATTTTGCAAATTGTTATTTTTCCCCGAAAAAACGTAATCAATGGCCTGATAAACTCAGAGTTTTAGATTTTACTAAAATTTACTCAAAAAAATATATGGGTATGAAATTTTGCATTAATACGCACTTTTTAGCTTTTGAGGTTATGTTAATCGAACTGTGGACTAATGTATCGATTTTTCAGTAAACTGAAAAAAAACTGACTTTTAAAAACTGTAAACTGACTTCGTTGTACAACAACTTTTGATGGAGAATTTTTTCGAAATTTTGGTGTAAAATTTGGAGGTTAGAAAAGCAATTTTGCAACTTTCTGGCAGTGATGCGTTACCCTTTCCGAGTATTTTGCACCTTGGTTTGTCTCATTTGGTTGCGAAATGCGTTGTAGACGGATTTTTGAACCCGACAACCCATTTTCGTCCCACTGTGCGGCGCTCCCGGTAAGAAGGCTTGAATAGAATAGAATTAAAAATTTAAGATTTCAGCGTGAAAGTAGAGATAATCCTATTATTTTTAATACCTGATTTTCCCTTCAGGCTTCAATGTTCAAGAAAGTAATAAGTGGCTCAGAAATGTAATTCCCGTCTATTCACATAGTATTAATGACTCTCTTTCCTATTCCAAAAAGAAGGTTAGATATGAAGTGTGTTCAATTCAGTTTGATTCATTCGCGAAATGTGTACATTGAATTTTCTGAATTACCGGTTTTTTAATTCAAGTTAGGAAGGGTCTATTACAGTGAATTCAAGTTTACATTGCGGAGAGATGATGTGACTTCAATTCAAGAAATCTGAATTGATTTTATATGAAACGTATTATCCTCAATTCCAAATGGTATAACTGAATTGAATGAAATAGGATTTGTAATACCGAGATACCAAAAAGAATTTATGTATTCTGAAAACATTAGTTAACTTGAATAATTAATTAAATAATTATTTAATTAATTAATATAATTATACATACATATAGTAATAATAAATTCTTTAATAATCGTCAGTAAATTGTCCTTTTACTGCTTTTGGTATTAGATAGGTAGAAAATTATATTTTTCAAACTGTATTGAAACGTATAGCAGTTGCTTCTTTCTAATTACTGTTTCTGGTTTAAGAGAACGAAGGAAAAATCAGGTATTAACATGAATTGAAATTTTCAATCCTATTCTATTCAAGCCTTCTTACCGGGCTACTAGGCGTGCTGTAGTGACTCAGTGGTTCTAATAATTGATAAAAATGATGTTTCTGCTTACGGGTAACAAAAATTCCATTTTATTCTGACTTTTTGATAGTGAAATTGATGAAAAGTCATGTTTTTTTTAGGAAAAGTAGTTTCCCTGTATCAAAGACTTGCATAAATTAAAAATTGGCTTAAATGCCTACTGCAGTAATATTCGATGGAGCATTTTGATCAAATATTGTAGTCCAGTGCAAGGTTTACGAGCCTTGCGAGCCGCGCGAGATTATGTCAGTCTGTGTTTTTTTCAGGCTGCGAGCTTTTTCGGCCCGAGAGCTAGGTAGCCCGGCTTGACCCACATATGAAAAGCTCGCGAGCTTTTGCACACCCCTAGACAGAAGCGAAAATTAACAAAGCAATGGTTCTCTCGCAGCATGGTGTATCCGCGGGATATCCCATTTATGTCCTGGGATAATCCAGGGATATCCCAATGATCTCATGCGACATCCTACAGGACAGAATTTTGGATATCTCAATTTTCGCTGGTGGGATAACGTAAATGTTTAATATGGGATATCCCAGAAATTTCTCAAACAGAATATATCACTTTCATTAATACAAATTTTCTTTATAAATAATGTGGATAAAATAATTTTCTAAACTAAAATTTGTAGTTCGGGAAACTTTGCGAGTCTGCAATTGTTGCAAATTAGTAAACCTGAAGTAACAATCTATATGACGGTAATGAAAGGAAATAATATAAACTTCCTAGAAACCTGCAAAAATAAAAATGATCATATTTATAAAATCTAATAAAATGTTATTCAAAATTTTCTCCCTACGGTAAAAGTGAACGGCACCAAGGCGTAAGCCAAAATGACTGCCTCCTCTCGTTGGTGTGAATTGAGAAATTTTTGTCTATAAAATAATTAGGAGAACAACGAATTAACTTTTTTAAGTGTTCATACTACCTAAAGACTTTGCCAGTCGATGCTAAATCGATGCGTCTTGTTGAAAATATATATTTTTATGTCTCCCCGCCATTTATGAAATAAAAATTGCATTTTCAAAACATATTATTCAAAATTGAAATAATCTATCATTATTTGTCATCATTTTTACTTTCAGGTTATAAGTCAATTTTAACATAGAAACCTTTTTTACATTTATATTGCAGTCGAAAAGAGACAATCGACCGTCGCCCGCAGTCTGTATAGTAGTCGGTTAGTCTCGTTAAGTAGTTCGTCAGTAGTTGGCTATCTGGCTTCCTGAATACTCAGTGCACAGCCCCTCGCCAGAAGATACACCTTTAAGAACGTTTCATATTATGTAACGCTGGTCTCGTCTATTAATAAGTGTTGCGGTTTGTACGCTGTACAACACAAATGAGCTTCAAGTTAAAATATATGATTCTAACATATGTTGCAGTTTATGAATTCCTGAAAATATATATGCCTTGAATATTTTGTCTTGGATCTGCCTTGAAAATGCCGACGCCTCGCACAGTGCGAAGAAACTCTTTTTTTCGACAAAAATCGACCGGCAGTATAATTCTTAACGGGTTTTTGATGTTTTTTTTTTAGAAATGACCGCAAGTCTCTCAGGTATAACGAGCGATTTCGGATATTTAACTCCGACTAAACCAAAATTTCTTATTTAACATCAAATTTTAAACATTATTTTTGTCTAATTTTTTAGTAATACCATTTCTTTTAAGACATTTAAACCCTTCAAAACAGGCCAAAAATCAACTAAGAAGTATAATGTCTAGTGGGTTACAGTACAAAAAAATTGTCCATAGTGTTATAAACAAACTAATGAACAAAAGTCAGTTTTTCGTAATTCGCATTGATTAGCTATTTTAATTCTATAGATTTTTTTATGAAATATGACAGATATTAATGTGCACTTACAAATAGTTAATAATAGCTGCATTGTACTAATTATTTAAACAATTTTTATTAAAAAATTCACATTTTGACCATTTTTTCATGAATAGGCTTCATTTTTTGGCGGAATCAACTCGAAATTTTTTGCAAAGACTCCTTGATGTGACATTTTCCATAGTGACAGAAAATTTTAATTAAATAAACAATTCTTTAAAAAATGCATATTTGACTTTTTTTATTAATAAGCTGCACTTTTTTGCGAAATCAACTAGAAATTTTTGATTATCAACCCTGGCGGACCGGCCGAACGCAAGCATTACGCTAAAGCGTCATGCTAAAGTAATGCTGAAGTAATATGGCATTAATAGATTTAAGACTTTCACGATGATCCATTATAATAAATTTAAATATAAATTTCAAGATTTTTCGGGTTTCAATCGTGTGCGAAACTATGAATGTTGCCGACGTTTCGTGAACATTACAGTTCACTTGTTTAGGGCTGAACCGCCAGGGAAATTTTGCGATTTGAACAACATGACAGTAAGGACTCTTTGAAACGACATTTCCAGTAGATTCCACTAAAAAAATGAAGCCTATTCCTAAAAAATGATCCAAACATGCATTTATTTATAAAAATTGTTTATATAATCAACAGTTTTTTTCATTATAAAAAATAGGACACCAAGGAGTCTTTTGCAAGACATTTCGCCAAACGGCCTATTACGTATTCGGACCTTTGTACCTACTGGGACGAAGTGGGGGTTATGTGTGTGTGTGTGTGTGAGTGGAACGAGCGTCAGTCTGGTGTGCGCAACTCGAGCGAGCGCATGTTCCGTGCGAGAGCGAAACTCAAGAGCGACTATTAATCTAATGTATAACGTTTCGATTGAACCAATTGTGTGCGAGGCAAAGATGGCGGATCCTTTGTTCGCGAGTTGAGATATTTTTCGTTTCCGCTGCTTCATGTGCTTGTGGGGTGAAAGTACAAAATGGCCGAAGGTACGAATACTGGCATTCCGCTAGATCAGTTTGAGCAAATGTTCCAACATTATTCAGCTTCTATGGCTAATTCGGGAGGCCAATCGTCTAGTACGATAAATCTACTAAATACGGAAGGTGAATCATTGGTTGCAACCATTCCAGGAATTACACCAGGAATTAGATCATGGGCTGCAAGAGGACGAGAAAGACGGAAACCATCTTTGGGAAGACGTCGAATAGACCCGAGGACAGACGACCAGGCGAAAACGTCCGAAGATCACTTGATTCAGTTCGGATTTCACCCACACGTCACGAAGGACAAGCACCAAATGGAATCCACATGCGTGGAGATTTGTTCGAAGACCAGGCAGGGTTGCTGAATCCTCTTCAACATGCGGCACGGTTGACACCTAACCCTACCTTGGAACAAACCATGTTTACATTGTTGGAAGATGGACGAAGACGAGAACGGATGATGCTCGAGTTGTTTAACCGCTTGTTAAATATTCAAAGCGTAGTAGCTCCAGTAGTTTCAGTCAACAATACCGAAACAGTTCCGAATTACAACATTATGGCGGACCTAAGTAAGAGCATCGAAGACTTCAATCGGGAAGTTGTCACTTCGCGCGCCAGGAATTGGATTCACACAGCGAACAGCATGAAATCTCTTCATCGCGGGCCGGACAGTTTCGCGCTTGAAGCTGCAAAAATGCACTTTAAAGATGGAGCCAAGGACTGGTTTAAACTTAGAGCTTCACATTTTACAAGGTGGGATGACTTCTGTGATGCGTTTTGGAATTCGTTCGTACTCGAAGAAAGCAAAGTCGCGAAGTGGAAAAAACTGCCCGAACGCGTTCAAGGTAAAGGTGAATGAGTGAGCATGTACTTTTATTCTACAGTTAAATTTTGCGTAAATCTCAGTTTGGAGTTAGCCGACATAAAAGAACAAGTGCTTGTGGTTTTCGGAGGCAAGAATACCAAAATAATCTTCACATCAGCGGGAAACAGGAGGTGAGGCAGAGGCATCAGGACGGAACCAGAAAGTCAACTAGAAAAGATCGGCGTCGAGACCCTCCACCACCACTCAAAAACGAAAACGGCAACCTGAAGTGCTACAATTGTAACCACTACGGACACATCTGAAGAAATTGTCCCGAAACGCCACGAGAGCTTTCTTGTCGTAAGTGTGGTGGGAAAGGACATACGCAGCGTCATTGTATGAACAAAGTAAGTACTTCGAAAGCTGAAATAAGTCAAGTCGACCTATCACCCAGTGATCACTCCATGAATAAATATTTAAAATCTGTGTGAACGGCCGTGAGTTTAAAGCTGAAATTGACAGTGGCAGCTTTAACTGCATCATAAGAGATTCTAGAGCTCTTGAAACTAACCTACAAATTCACAACTCAAGTATTACTTTAAAAATTTGGGGACCGCACCACTATTCAGTTCAATCAAGTGGATATATAATTACAGACGTGACTGTGGATGGTGTGATGGTGCAAGATGTACGGATTCACGTCGTTTCGGATGAGTTCCAGCAGATGGATATGGTGATTGGCAGAACCTTCACCAACACGCCGACCGTAGACTACTTCAAGAAAGGTGATGTGCTGACCTTCATCAAGAAAGAAGACGCGTTCCTGTCGGAACTCCCTACAGAGAGCTCCCATGCGAATAAGTTTAGCGCAGTGGGTGATGTAAATTTTCCGCCACGATTAGTTTGTTTGCTAGATGTAGTGGCTGGGAAAAATGACGACTTGCAAGTGCCTGTCATTAATTTCTGTGAAAAAGTGCAGTCTTTAAAAAAGGGCACCAATATTCTTCGTGGAGAGGCAACTCGATTGTTACTTCTCGATGCGTCAACGAAGCTGAGATTACCCATCACCGTCGACGACGTCACTTTTGAGCAGCAACCAACGAAAGAAGATTGCGACGACATTGTGAGTGTTTTAAATAATTATCGAAATGTAATTGCGTACGATTTGAGTGAAATAGGTTGTACGGATTTATTTCAAATGATTATTAAAGAGAAAGAGGGTAGTAACCCTCCTTTTTGTAAACCATACCGAGCGAGCAATTAAGAAAGGTCAGAAATTGAAGAAATCGTTAGAAATGATAAAGATTTAGGTTTTGCAACGGAAACGGACTCGCCGTATGCAGGTCCCGTGTTACTGGTTCGTAAGAAAATCGGGGAATCGCGTATGGTAGTCGATTATCGAAAACTAAACAAACAAACGGTTCGTATGAATTTTCCATTAACAGACATGGACGATCATTTAGCTTCTCTGGGAGATAGCAGTATGTTAATCAGTTTAGACTTACCTCAGGGGTACATGCAAGTCCTTTTGACTAAAGACGCGAGAGCTAAAACAGCCTTTATCACCCTGGACGATACTGGGAAATTCACGAGGATGGTATTCGGGCTTATAAACGCCCCTTTTTATTTTTCTATGCTAATTCACAAACTGCTAGGTCCGTTGCGTGAACAATGAGTAATATTTTATTTAGATGATATCCTCATTGCAGGATATTCATGACATGATTTAAGACCGCGATTAATTCTAGTACTTGAAGCTTTATCGAAAGCAGGATTAACTATTAATTTTTAAAAATTTCGCTTTTTGGCATCGAAAATAACGTATCTAGGTTTTGACATATCGGGAAAAGGTATTGAACCCTGGACGATACTGGGAAATTCACGAGGATGGTATTCGGGCTTATGAACGCCCCTTTTTATTTTTCTATGCTAATTCACAAACTGCTAGGTCCGTTGCGTGAACAATGAGTAATATTTCATTTAGATGATATCCTCATTCCAGGATATTCATGACATGATTTAAGACCGCGATTAATTCTAGTACTTGAAGC
Organism: Andricus curvator; assembly: GCA_932195095.1. Taxonomy (NCBI): domain Eukaryota; kingdom Metazoa; phylum Arthropoda; class Insecta; order Hymenoptera; family Cynipidae; genus Andricus; species Andricus curvator. Next base: position 23,476 of record CAKNYM010041065.1, read on the forward strand.
TTTATCGAAAGCAGGATTAACTATTAATTTTTAAAAATTTCGCTTTTTGGCATCGAAAATAACGTATCTAGGTTTTGACATATCGGGAAAAGGTATTGAACCGGGGCGCGAGAAATTGAAAGCTATTTTGGAATTTCCGGATCCAGAAGATGTTCACGCGGTTCGACAATTTCTTGGTTTAGCTGGGTTCTTCAGGCGATTCATTTATAAGTTCGCGGAAATTGCCGGTCCGTTATACGACCTGCTAAAGGGAGGCGGAAATTTTAAGTGGACGGAACGCGAAAAGAAAGCTTTCGACCAGTTACGTTCTAAAATGGCTAGCTACTATGCTACTCCGAAAGTCCAATGATTCAAATTGGCATCTCGTATATGCTATGAGCAGACGTACTAGCGACCGGGAAAAGAATGATCATTCCAGTAAACTAGAACTTTTAGCAATTATCTGGGCGGTCACTAGATGGCGAACGTGGTTGATCAGTATACCTTTTAAAGTTGTAAATGACTGTAGAGCCTTGTGGTATTTAAATACACAGAAAACTAAAAATCGACAAATTGTGCGATGGAATAATCTTTTGACAGATTATGAATTTGATATTAGTCACCGTCCGGGCGAGAAAATGCAACATGTTGACGCATTGAGTCGTGCACCTGTGTGTGAGAAAAAGGCTAAAAGTGACACAGAATATCCTCCTGAAATATTCACTCTTATAAGTCCGGAAGAGGAGATCCTCATGTGTCAACATGCAGATGAGCGACTCCAGAGAAAGCGTTTAATTTGAGAGAAACCGAAAAGGGAACGAAACAATCATGAAATTAGCGAAATAAATGGCTACGAGTGTAAAAATGGCATATTGTATAAGCGCGTTAATGATAAATTATTATATGTGGTGCCTGATGCGATGCGAAAAAGCATAACAATACGTATTCACGATTTGCAGGGTCACATGGGTGGCGACCGAACTGTGGCCAAAATTCGCGAGTTTTATTATCACCCAGCCATGAAGCGTTATGTACGTCACCATATAAAGACTTGCATTCAAAGTTTATTTTGTTAAGAGCAGTGAGAGATACTAAAGCAAGTAGTGTTCTCAAAGTCATGGAAGACGTAATTTTAGATTTCGGAGCGCCGGGCAAAATAATATCGGATCGAGCAAATTCTGTTCAAAGCACGGAATTAAACACTCTCTTAATAGTCCACGTCATCCCCAAGCGAACGGCTTAGTCGAACGAGTTAACGCAACTTTAATTCCTGTCATACGGTTTCATTAATCGACACGACGAAGGGGAATTGCGTAATTTGACAATCGACGACTATGTTTGTTATACCGATCCTAAAAAGCTACAAGAAAATGCGCGCGAAAATATCAAATCTGAGCAGGCGAAATATAAAAAGCTATATGACCGTAACTGCTCAATTAAAGTTAAATACGAAATAGGGGACATCGTATTCATGAAAAACGTCCCAGAACAAACCAGGGAATCTACAAAATGGCAACCTAAATCTCGGGGGCCCTCAGTAGTAACAGCGGTGTTACTCGGAGACACGTACGGTGTAGCCGACCGTCAAACTGATAAGCAAGGCCGACGATATGCCTCTACGGTTCATGTTACTCAATTACAAATTTGGCGAGCACCAGAATGCGAAGACTCTGAGCGATGCGTCAATTTAAATTCCGATGAATCATCGTCAGAAGATGAGCTCCGTGCCAATGTAAAACCTTCGTTTGTACAAACGCATGAGAACGCATTAGAATCCGACGTCGAGAATGAAACGATTGTTATCAGCGAGACCGAGTTACAACGTCCTAAGCGAACGAGACGTGTACCAAAGCATTTCAAAGATTTTGTTTTAGGCAAGTGAAACTATTGTATTTTTGTACGTAACATATGTTCTTTTCATTCTTGTTTAATAACTCGAGGACGAGTTTTGAAAGGATGGCCGAATGTTAGCGCCAAACGACCGATTACGTTTTCGGACCTTTGTACCTACTGGGACGAAGTGGGGGGTATGTGTGCATGGGTGAAACGATCGTCAGTCCGGTGTGCGCAACTCGAGCGAGCGCATGTTCCATGCGAGAGCGAAACTTAGGAGCGACTGTTAATCTAATGTATAATGTTTCGATTGAACCAATTGTGTGCGACGAATTATCGATCTTTACTTAACTATGAATACATTTAATAAACTAACTCTATTCTTTGAATGTCGGTCTTCTGATTATTTGAATCCATTAAGTAAAGGAACGCGTACTGGAGTTTGCTACAATAGCCGAGTAACCAATTGCTACTCTTGTTCATAAGATATTAATTTATGGTATAACAGTTCCGCAAAAAAATTAAGCCTATTAATGAAAAAATTGTTTGTTCATAACAGTCTCATCCATTCATTATAAACCATTTTTTTCAAACTCTAACCCACTGGAAATTAGTTTTAGTTATCTATTACATTGATTTATGACCTGTTTTAATGAATTTAAAAGTCTTAAAAGATATGGTATCACTGAAAAGTTAAACAAAAAAGTTAAAAATTTGTCGTCAAATAACAAATTTTTGCTAAATCGGAGTGAAATATCCGCAGTCACTCGTTACACTTGGAAGTCTTACGGTAATTTCTACATAAAAAAATTAAAATCCTTTAATAGTACGAGATCCTGCTGCAAGAAATCTACGCTCATCTGTTATTTCATCAAAATGCGGAAAAAATGAAAGATCATCTATTGTTTAATGCTTCACGGCCAGGTTGCCTATCGAAATCCTGCTGCGGATAACGTTGACAAATTACTCAAAAATTTATTTCATTTTGGAAATTACCCTTATTTGTTTTTTTATTAATTCAAGCGCGGTTTCGAAGAAAAATATCTGTGCTACAATAAAAACTAGGGTTGCCAACACTCAGCCTGCTGCAAACCTTTGGCAGACTGCTTGAAATAGTGGAATTTTTATTAACAATCTACTCTTACATGTTTTTTCAAATATTTTTTGAAAAAACAAAGCTCGAATTTTTCCCTACACGATGAAGTAAGGTTGCCAAAGTAAAAGTTGATACTACTGGGGGTTGCCAGCCGATTTATTATTCCATTCTCGCGCTTGCTAGCGAGAGCGAGTAAGAAGGAATGCGCGCGCAATTCCGTGCGACAGACAAAGACGGGGAGTGGCGGCAGTGGCGACTGGTGGAGAGGAAATGAGTGTGCGTTATTATGTGATACTATCAGCTGTAGCTTACTTGACGTTCGGGCTTTGACGTAAATAGTTGTTTTCATTTTGCCTCAATCTGTTTCTTCATGATTATTTTACAATTAGTCATACGTACTTGAAGTTACGAACGTTCGTATGAAGGAAATTAAAGAATTTTTTTCCCAAATTTTTGTTGGCCTTAATCATTTAGGAGGACAAACAATGATATTCTGCAGAAATTTTTTTCGAATTTTTAATTTTTATGGGGATAACTAACCTTACACATCACCCATTATTCAAACATGCCAAATACAATTCTAATTGTCGATATTTGAAAATTTAAGAACGTCAAAAATCCTTTTTTTTATCCTACGAATTATAGGGTAGGTGAGAATTTTTGGCAGAACCCCTAAAAACCACCCTTACTATATGCACACCTAGAATGTTAGAAATGACAAGTTTGATTGCCGATATTCTAAAATATAAAAACGTCAAGAATCCCATTATTTTGCCCCACGAATCATAAAGTGGGTGCGAATTTTCGGCAAGACCCCTGAAAATCACCCTTACCGCATGCACACCTAGAATGTTAAACATTACAAGTTTGCTTGTCGATATTTGAAAATATAAAAACGTCCAGTCATCTTTTTCTATGCCACGAATTATAGAGTGGGTGAGAATTTTCGGCAAGGCCTCTAGAAACCACCCTTACGGTATGCACATCTAGAATGTTAAAAATGACAAGTTTGATTGTCGATATTTGAAAATATAAAAACGCCGAAAATTCTCACCTGGTCTATAATTCGTGGGATAGAAAAAGAAGATTTTTTGGCGTTTTTATATTTTCAAATAACGACAATAAAACTTGTCATTTTTAACATCCTAGGTGTTTATTGGATAAGTAGTGGTGTATATTTTTTAAATAAAATAAACAGTAAATAGTGGTTTTTAGTGGGCCTTGTCGAAAATTCTCACCTACCCTACAATTCGCGGGAGGAAAAAAGAGGTTTTTTGACGTTCTTGAATTTTCAAATATCGACAATCAAACTTGTATTGGCAGGTCTAAATAATGGATGATGTGTACGGGTAGTTAACCCCTTAACAGCTTGTTATGCGACAATTCGTTCTGACAGAATATTTTTTATTTTCAATATGCGCGTTTTCGCAAGCATCCCTGGCGAAAGTATCGGATAGGAATTCATTCGGAATTATTCCGGAATCTATATCCGAACTAACCCGAATCAATCCGAAGAAAGTTCTACATTTCGTTCGATACAAATCGGTTAAAAATTAATTTGACTCAATCCAGTTCAATCCAAACTTCCAATCCGAACCAATCCGAACTAAATTTTCAATCTAAATAAATCCGAATCAATCCGAACTCGGATTGACCTAAATCGATTTTCAATCCGAATGAATGCGAGTTCGGATTGAATTGGATTCATTCGGATTGAAAATCGGTTTAGGTTAATCCGAGTTCGGATTCATTCGGATTGAAAATTTGGTTCGGATTGATTCGGATTGAGTCTGATTTATTTTTAACCGATTTCGATCGAACGAAGTGTAGAACTTTTTTCTGATTGGTTCGGATTAACTCAGATGAGTACGGATACAGATCCCGGAATGATTCGGATGACTTCGGATTGCTTAGGAATGAATTCTTATCCGAAACTTTCGCCGGGGATTGTAAACTCAGCAGTATACTGCAAATAAATAAAATTGTAAAAATAACACCAAAACACATTGTTTTCTTGACGTCCTTGACCAGTCGCCATGCCGCCACGCTGCGTTCTTGTCTGTCACAGCAACTTTTACTTTGGCAACTTTGTTTCATCGTGTAGGGAAAAATTCTAGCTTTGTTTTTTTCAAAAAATATTCGGAAAAACATGAGAGTACATTGCTAATAAAAATTCCACTATTTCAAGCAGTCTGGCAAAGGGTTGCAGCAGACTGAGGGTTGGCAACCCTTGTTTTTATAGTAGCACATATATTTATCTCCAAAACGGCGATGCATTAACCGATAGATGATCATTCCTTTTTTCCGCATTTGGATGAAAAAACAGATGAGGGTAGATTTCTTGCAGTGGGATCTTAGACTATAAGAATTGTACTGTCGGTTGAATTTTGTCCAAAAAGGTGATTTTTTCTCCACTGTGCCGCGTCTTGGTCTTGCGAAAGAAACTCAAGCCTTCAAGACGAGCTCAAGACGAGGCCACACTTTTCAAGGCCTTGAATTTCGGGCGCCTTGAATTGTCTCAGAATGCGAGGCCTCGAGTTATCCTATTTTGCCTTTCCTGACTTTTGCCTCGACATTCCTGGTTTTGAACGACATCACTAACTAGAACCCATTTCCTGTACATTTGATGCAGGTTTCTTTGGCCTTTTAGTAAAATTTATATCCACCGAATGTCACCGAATATTGAAGATCAGCTTGGCAGCAATACAGGGTGACAATTATGTGAAAAATATGTTTGAAACCCCGTTTGGATTTTATAAGTAGATATGATAATTCTAATCTTTACAGGTTTTTAGAAATTTTGTTGCAGGATATTCTGAGGATATCCCGTTTGGTATTTAGAGAAAATTCCATTTCCGACATAAAAGGATATCTCAAAAGGTGAGAATTTGAATATCCCTTTGATATCTAGGACATCCTAGGGACATCCTTTTGTTGTTAGGGTTAAATAGTTAAAATTGTGTGCAAGCGATAAAATGCATGCAAATCATGCAAACCTTAAATTAAAACAGTGTAGTTTCGTAGGTTGAGCTTTCTCCCCGTTAACTTTAGATTAAATAGTTAGATTTTTATTTCAAAAGGTAAAATTATAATATTTAATTCAGAATTTTTTACTGTCATGAATAGCAACGAGGTATATTAATAAGTCTACTGGATAAACGCTTCGACCCTGGATAAAAAGTAGCGGGGACGCTATTTGGGAAAGAAAAGATAGTCTTTTTCAGACTAACTTAATAATTTATAGGTACATAACTTTTTCTCCTGGGAATCAAAATATTTATAATTTTAAAGGTTTATGAAATTTTTCTGCTGGAGATAAATTCTGGCGAATTTTATTGAACAACATGAACAGATGAGCGTAATCTTAAATCATTAGTATCCTTCTAAACGATGAAATCCGTCGCTTTCAAGTCAAAATACTTACTGCAACATTTACTACGTCCTTATTTATGTATCATCAACTTCTGACAGAGCTTCTGGTTTAAGAGTGTACTGGATGCTGATTCTCCTTCGGATATTCGTGTTCTGAAATCTCTTTCTATTCTATCGGTTCCCTTTGTAGAGCGGCTAGCCATATTATCGCTACCCTTTCTATGTAGCTTGTTTGTTGCGCACAGAAATACGCGACTAAAGTCTTAATAAAGTCTTTGAAAATACATTTTTTGTCCTTTTCGTGGTAACGGATGATTGGAGTGGCTAGGGCGTAACTTGCGCACATCAGAATGCAGCGAATGAAACTGGAGCAACCAATCCAATCAAAGACGATGGATCAGCTCTTTTCTTCGGGATTCGTGGAAGAACAATTATTAAAAAAATGTTCCATATCCATTTAAATCCAAAGATTTGACAAAAGTTGATTATACCTTTTGAAAACACCTAAATAGGGACGCACATGTGTGAAACATCAATAGTGTAATATATTTTGCAGCAAGAACTTTTAATGACTCACAACGAGGAATTTCACCGATGCAGGGTTATGAGACCAAATAGCGCATGCAACATTAAATAAATCAGACATAGTTCTCAGGTAAAAATATCCACTTAGAATTCTGCGTAAAAACTTTACGTGAAAATTTGCATGGAAATCTACGTGAATTCATTCGAACACGTGGAAATCCACATAGAAATTTGAAATACTTTCCCTTTAAAATTTGAACGATATTTTTAACTGCAAATATCTCATAAACCGTAAGAGATAGACCTTAATGGATGCCATTTTTTAGTTTCAAATACCTCCTATAATACATTCGTAAGTAACAACACATGAGTTTGGAGGTGTTTTCTACATTTCATCTGGATCTAAACGTAGTTTGATGAATTCACGTGGAAATCCACGTTCATTTCCTCGTGAAATTCCACCTCTAAATATGCGTGCATTTGTACGTAGATATATTCACCTAAGTCGTCATCTGACATTATTTTTTTGACAAAATGAGGGTATTATCAGGCGCAAACAGAGTATAGAGAATAAAGAGAGAGGGAGGGAGATGGGGGGGGGGGGAGTGAGAGGAGGTACAGAAGTTTACTCACTGTTCAGAAGCAAATATTTTGTGTGTAATCGGGACACTTGAAACTGTTGAGCGGAATCGCGGGTATATTGCGGGTGGACCTGATAAAATTTCCAGATCCTGCTTTGGACATGTGTAATATCTACCCTTAATGTATAGAATTCTTAAATTTTAATATCTACCCTTTTATAAGTTTATCCCAGGTTGAAAAGTTACATATAATTCGTATAAGAATGAGTTTATGTACAATTTGTTCACAAATAATTATATTCAAAATTGTAGAACTTCCAATATAAAGAATTATTTCAGTATTTTCGACAAGTGAAAAATAATGAGAAACACAAAATAAGTTGTTTCTTAATATTACAATATTCTTTTAATTCGCGAACTATTGCACGTATTTTGGGGTCGAAGGTTAAATCCAGAAAAAGGATTAAAGTATTTAGTAGATAAAGTCAAGTTTGACACTTTTTTCTTTACACCTACGTGCAAAACCCGCGACTGGCCACCGTTTACAGACATCGAAAACGGTCGATTCCTCATCGGGCGCGAAGACGATGAGCAAAATCCCGAACATCGGTGAGCAAAATACTTTCACTGGTGACCACATGGCTCTCCATGGTTACTAAAATGTTTTGCGCACAATGTGAACATCTTTCTGGGTGAAGTTGTGTTAGTAACTTGTCAGTGTAGTATATTCGATGTCTGTAAATAGTAAATAATCTCAGGTTTTGCATTGTAATTTGTAATGAAAAATATTATTCGATGCACGAGGCCTCACGGGCGGGTGCTTCATGCTCGTGTGAACGCACGGCACTCACCCTTCAGTTCTGCTTCGCCTTGCCTTCGTCTTCGTACTGGGCCTTCAAATTTGCAGTGGGCAAACCGCCCATTTGGCCTCTCGTATCGAAATCTACTATTTTGGTAGTTTTTCATTCAAGGACTTTAGTTGCCAAAAATTAGTGAAAAGTATTATACAATTTTTTAAGAAACAATATGCGTTTTCAAATATTTGAAGCTCAAACACAATATGCAGGACAATATAATAATTTGATTACGTTAAAGTAGTGTCGACTGAAAATGTGATGAGCGTATGGTGAACAGTTACGGCAGGAAAAAGGTCGGAACGTCGATTGCACATAAGCATGAGAACTGAAAAGTGTGATGACCTCTAGCTATTTGTTACACGGCGTTGCAGAACTGCTTCGCAATCAGCTAAATAGAAGCATCAGCTTAAAGTCACACATGTACGACATAGTAAAACAAACACAAATAGCCATAAGAGCATATGAATCGGTGTAGTGAGTAAAAAAATTAGACTTCGAGAAAAATACAAGAGAAAAGATCGATGAGTAAAGAAAAAACTAGAAAATACCAAAACAATGAGAACAGAGCTGAAGTATGAGAGCAAGAGAGGGGCGCTTACAGCTTGGTCTGTCGAGCTCTTGCTGTAGGGTACCGGTATCAAACGTTCCTGCAACTCGCCACCTATCACCTTCAAGAGTAAACGGTAATATCATGATTACAACAAAGTGGAGCATAAGTAGTTTAAAAAGACACCACTCGTTCTAAATGGGGACTGGAAACTATTAATGCTATTCCCGTAATTTTTCAGGGGCTCCCGTGTGAAAGTACTAGTTTATAAAACTTTATTAAAACTCCTAGGGGAATAGTTTACAACTGAAGCACACAGTTCAGGTACCATTTTTGCACTACATAAAAAGTTTATAAAGATAGGTACGCATCTGATATATTCAAAAAATCATAGAAGGTATGCAGAGTACGTGCTGTATACAGATTCCTGTTCCGGCATTTAACGACATCAGGGGTAATCAAAAGTATGTATCCGCACTTAATTCCGAACCTTCTACATGGATGTAGAAGGTCGTTATTATGGAATTTAAACAATTATTTCCTCAAATTAGAAGAATGTTCAATTTTATAATGTGATTGTTGAAAATGTGATTATTGAAAAAGAGTTTGTGTTCGAGGTAAATTTACGAGTTACTGATTTGATATCAAATAACGCAAATACAGTCAACTCTGTCAATAGTGCCACCACAAAGACCAGTTTCAAACAACGTTTGGTCTTTTTCTGATCTGTACCCTTCAGCCTATACCTGCATCATTTGTAGGGCATTGAAATAGACACCACTGTCTCTCTCTGAAATAAGGATAGCTGTCTGTATCAACAGGACTGCACTGTTAGAAAAATCTTTACTAAATTTAGTATACATGTAATGGAAGCAAAAATGCACAACATGAAATTAAATTTAGTATACCAGCGTACAGTAAATTGAGTATATTTATACTGAATGTAGTACACGCGCATACTAAATTTCATATACGTGTATACTAAATTCAGTAAGAATATACTAAATTTACTGTACGCTGGTATACTAAATTTAATTTCAGGTTATGCATTCTTGCTTCCATTACATGTATACTAAATTTAGTAGAGATTTTTCTAACAGTGTGTGGCCTTCTGAGGACCAGAAAAGATCAGTTTGAGACCACTTTAAGACAGGCTTATACCTGCCTATACTGTGATCTTAAGTTGGTCTTTCTTTTCACGAGGGCCGCTTCCCCTCATTTTCGTTCGAACGATGCCCCTACTCCTACGCCGCTCTTGAGGTGCACGCTCCCCTTCGGGATTCCAATCTCACTCTGTCAATTTTGTTGCAAGCAAATACAGTCAATTCCAAGATCTTTAATGCTATAATTTATAATTATATAATAAGTTTGATATGTTTTGAATAACATTAATTAAAATACAACAATGTTGCGCGGTTCTTTGTTTAGAAACTACAGAGCAACGAAATTCCGTGTAGAGGTGACGCCGCGCGTAGTGTGACTGCAGCTGTCGCTGGGACGTCGCCAACCTCCCTGGCTTAAACCGGCTGCCTACCAGCGACAGCGGCACTCACACTACGCGCGGCGTCACACCTACACGGAACTTTGTTGCTCTGTAGTTTCTAAATAAAGAACCGCACAACATTGTTGTATTTGAATTTTTGTCTATCCGCTATTACCGGTGTCCCCACAGGCGGTGGAACACCCAATGTGTATTACCCAATGTGTATACAACGTATACACATATATGTGTATCGAATAATATGTTGTGACAGTTATTTTTTCAATATAAATGTTAATTTTACTTTTTTGAGTTTAAATCGCCTTTATTGTTTCATTTATTTATTTATTTTAAAAAACTGCTTGGTACACAGAAAAAAGTGCATCGTTGAATCTACTATGGGAGCTTGCAGCTTGGCTTGTCGTACGCATTTTTCCTATAATTTAGTCAACCTTAATACTCTCTGAAGTAGTTGAGTTAACAATCTACCTTGCAGAAGTTATCATATGCAACTGTACACCAGACTTCTGATTTAAGGCAGGGTATGGTTTTGAGCTTGGCCTAAATAAAAAATCTCAGAAATTAAACAGTCAGCGATGTGTCGTGATGTTGCGCAACGTGACACAGTGACAGCTAGGACATTGGGGTACTGCGCTTTATCGCTATGCTGCTGTTTTGTCTAGGGTGATTGACAGCGGGCGAGCTCCCCTTTTGGCCCCACGGCTCCTCTCATCAACCGGCGTCAATTCTCGGAATGCGTAAATCAAATCTTCCGTATTTTAGAACAAACAAATAAAGAATAACATTTGCAAACATTTTGAGATTAAAATATTCCAACTTATTAATATTCTGTAGTCCATTGGAAGCGACGAAGTTCTTGTGATTATTGTGTTGCGAGGAAGCTCTATATAGCTTTATGATACAAATTCGTACACAACGAATTCAACTCATACCGATTCCTGAAATAAATTCAGAATCTGTCACCCAGCAGCCAATATTTTTCGCATACCAAACGACGTCAACAAACAAAAAGTTGGTAACTGTCCTTTTGACTACAGCTGTCAAACAGCGCGAATTTGAAAGCAATTTGGCAATAGCTCACGAAACCTTTTGAGATATTACCGAATAAGTATGTTTAATCAGTATTTACATCTTCATGACGATGTTATTGTAGCAGCTCTCAACAAAGAAAACAAAATCACGAATAAAAAGCACAATAGACAAAAAATTCAAATAATGATTAATAAGGATTAATTGATTATTGCTGATTAATAATTATTTAATAATTAATTGACAGATTATCAATTAATAGGTGATGATTATAAAAATTGATAATGTAAGATCATATATAATTATTGATAATAATTAATAATAATGGTAGCTGTCAATAAAGACAACATAATAGCAAAGTAAAGCACAATAATTTATCATTAATTATTCATAATTGATTATTGATAATTAATCAATTAGAAATTGTTGAATTATCAATTGTTGATTAATGATTAATAATTATAAGCAATATTAATTATTCATCAGATCTAAATAATCATTAATAATAATTTTTGATAACTGATATTTTGATTTTAATTCAATTTATTTTGTTATTTGTTCGATTGAATTGATGATCATTTTTGATAATGATTGGTGATAATGAATAATAATAATTATAACCAATATTAATGAGTGATTCATAATTAATAATTCACAATTTCTGTATATTCATTAATCTATTGATAATTAAATAAAAATTAAAAATCGTGAATAATAATTTACCGATTCTATAATTGAATATATAATAATTAATCATTATTCATAAAATGATGAAAAATAATAATTATCATCAGTAATGATGAGTAATTTATGATTATTAATTGATAATTGATTATTAATCACTGATCTAGTATTGACCAAATAAAAATTAATAATTAATAATAACGTACCAATTTATTTATCGATTATATAATCATTAATTTTCAATCATTAATAAAAAAATAATCCATGACCAATAAGCAAAAGGCAAGTGAAAAGTACAATAGATTCACAAAACCACGGATAAAAAGCCGTTGCTGTGTGTGGCGCTATTGCGAGAGAGCGATGCGAATATTTCTAGCCGGTTCGGAGGGCGATACACGCGAAGAGTGGGGGCACGGCTCTTCCAAGAAAAGTCGTAAAAGCTGAAACTTTTGCGGCACTATTGACAGAGTTGACATACAGGATATACTTGGAATTGTTTTTCATTTTTGAAGCAGTTTAATGGCCTTCCAAAGCATCATTTATTATTCTAGAAGTTAAATCATTAGCAAGCAGGACATTAATCCTTGCTCAACAATCAAATTATTAAAAAAGTACACATTTCCCTATCCTTGAAGCAATTATTGTTGATACGCATCAATGACAATCTTCCATATGTATAGAGAAGGTTCTAAATTTAGCACAGATATGAATTTTTGTTTACTAAGAATGTCGGCAAATATCGATCTGTGGTCAGGATGATCCTCACATATCTAATAATTAAGTACAGTATCGTCCAGAAGTATGAGGACTCCTACAAAAGAATCTTATAAATAAGGACTGAGCTGCTGAGTGAGAAAGACCGAACTAATTTCTGATTTTTTCAGTTTGTATGAATTAACACAAACTCCTGACATATTCCAGGAAAATAGTGGTAAAAAATTAATAGTCGCACAAAATGAAGAGATTTCAAGGTTCAATTTTGTGCGAGTCAAACTTTCTACCACTATTTTCCTCGAGGATGCCAGGAGTTAAAGTTGAATCATGAAAACTTGCAAAAATCAGAAATTAGGTTGGCCTTTCTCACTCCCTAGATCAGTCTCTATTTATCACATGTCTTTCATGTAGGACTTTTCAACCCTTTTTTTAGAAATGATTCTATCTTGCTTTGTTCCTGCGACATCCTGCAAGAAGTGAGGGCATATTATTAATCACTTGTCTTGTAGGTTGTCTCCTGGACGCTACTGTATACTGCCGTGCTCAGGAAAACCTCACTTAATTGCAAACTTTTTTCATAATCAAAATTCACTACTAGGATAAAGTTAAAATGATTTAATGTGAAATAAAAAATAGATTACTTAAATAATCTCTTTTAAAAAATTCAAGTCGCATTGTGCAGGACGCCGAGTGCAGCTCAACCCCGTTTTCTATGGAAGACCTTACGCAAGTGCAACTGAGTCAGAAGCGTGGATTTTATTCCATGTATACCATTAAGCCATTTCCCTTTCAGGGTAGGCGTGACACTACCCGATGCGAGTAGTGTTTCTAGGTTAGTTTCTTGTAGTAAATAACAAGAATAAAGCTCTATCACTTTTTCAACGCAAGAATCACACAAGTAACTTTTCGTAAGCTTTTTCTACGTATTTTAAAGACGCACAAAATCCGTCGTACGATTTTCAGGGCACGCAAATTCTTTTGTGTGGTTTTTGTCCATTATTTCATTGATTTCTTACATTTTTCGTAATCTTTCATAACGGTTCACTGATACCAAAAACTCATCTTTCACCAAAATGTGACTTACGTATGGGTTTCCTCAGCACGGCAATATAAAACGGAGTTGAATTATCATTTTTTTATCTAGGCTGACTTTTACACAACAGAACTTCGCGCAGAAACTGAAGTGTGCACGTCATTTGTATAATATAATTAGGTTTGTAAATCGTTCAAAAATGGGTCGTAAACTTCGAGTGGTGTATTTATATACATAAGCTAAAGTTTATATGCAGATATTAGATAGACGAGTAGACAGATTAAGACAGTTTAAAAAGACGGTATTGATCATAACACAAAGGAAATTCTTATAGCTTAAGAGGGAGGGGGGGGGCTTCATTCTTTCAAGGTTGTAAAAAAATGAGAAAAATAAGTCATAGGGTAATTGATGTAATTTTTTCTGGTAAATATCAGAACACTTAGACATTATTCTGTGCGATTGGAAGAAAAATTGGCCAAGGGGGGGGGGGGTATCAGAACGACCCAAAATTTAAAAAAAATTATATTTTGTAAGTTTTTTCTATCACCTGCATTTTTATATTATTCAACTCATCATTTGGAACCTATACTTGACGAGGCAGAACAAAATTTTGGAGGCAATACCCCGACAGAACGCCGCGAATCTCCCGGTCGTGACATCGGTCTCCGTGCGTCGGCTTAAGTTTACGAGATTGACAGAAACGATGCATTCTCGCTCACGACTAACGTCACGAGCGGGAGTTTTGAGGCGTTCTACAAAGGTGTCACCTTCGGAATTTTGTTCTGCCTTTTTAAATATAGGTTCCGAATAATGAATAGAGCAATATATAACAAATGCAGGTGTTAGAAAATAATTTCAAAAATAGCATTGTATACGGTTTTAGGTCATTCTATCTCATTCTTCTACCGACCAATTGTTCTGTTAATTTCAGTGAATAATGCCTAATGTTTTTAACTTTTAATTAAATTCTCTATAAATTATGATTGAAATGTGATTTTGAAATGAATATTTTTTAAGATGAAGCTCACACTATCAGGGAACATATGAGCACCTCAGAGCAAAAGAAAGACTCCGCAGAGTCGAGAGGAAAAACGAGACAATTCTCGTTGCACAGTCTTACTCTTCAGGCATTCTGCGTAAGAGTTTCTCTTTCTAACGGTACTTGTCTCGTTTTTCCTCACGGCTCTGCGGAGTCTCTCTTTTGCTCTGACGTGCTCATATGTTATAACTCAAACCCGCTTTTTAACTACATCATGATTTGACACTTAATTAATTTATGGGTGTTTCATTTCGACCGGCGTGCTCCATACACTGGGGTACGGTGGACGTCATAATACTGCCCTTTATTTAAACAATATGAAAATTGTAGAATAATTATTACACAATATAAACATTTCTTCCAAAGACTTTTTCATTTGTTTTCGCCAAAACTGTTTTTTCATAATTACTCTCCTGACGGGTATTTTAAAACATAAATTTCATTACAGTACTATTTTTCCAAACAAAAAAGGTATTTTATGTAAAAAACTAATACAAAAATCAACAAACACGGGCGTTATCTGTAATGTCCACCGTGTCCCGCACCGCCGCCATAACCGACTCCCCCCTGCCACAAAAAATGCAGCCGTCACCCCATTATTTATTTTTCTCCTTTTTATTACTACTTTGAAGGAATATTTTTAATAATGATAAAAATAGTGGCCGAAGCATTAACTGATAACTTGCCAAAAACGTCCTCGGCTCTCCAACGATCAATTCATACACTTGTAAAAGTGAAAACACATTGCAGTTCTTATGATTATATTCCAAATTTTATGTAATGCAGGAATGATTTGCGTATTTTAACATCCTCTTTTTAGTTCTGAAAGTAGCCATTTATACAATAGTACTTCGCACATAAACAGTCGCTGTTACCCGTGTACGATTATCGCCGCGGCAGCCTAACTTCAAATGTCATACCCACGCTCGGGTAAAAAGACTGTGTTTGCTCCTAGGTATACAATATATTACTAAATGATGTATCGTTAGACTCATTATTAATTATAGATCTGTTCGAGGCCTGTACGAGTGAGTAAATGTTAATTCATATAGCAGAGATCTTTGCCGTCAGATTGCCGATAGTGAATTTTTATCACATCTCCATCATATGTGCGATTTCAGCCCCTGCAAATGATCCCTGAAGCAGTATTTATAGGCCTAGGCTTATAAACGTCCTAGGCTTATTATGTAATGGCTTGATGTGATCTGATTGGCTAAAAAACACCTGTAGCAGACTTTATTTGAAGCTGAGTGATTCACATTATAGCCGCACTGTGGCGCTGTCTATACACCGCATGACAGTGGAGTTGTTGACGGCAGCACGTTCGGACGTTATGAGTATCTAAAGTCGCCCTTATGATTGCGTTGCGATAAAAAATATTGTGTGTCACACGGCCCCTTTGTGGAACTTTTTCCTCGTGGGAATGTGCAATACGAGCCAGAGTCCGAGGTGGAGCCGAGGCAAAGCGAAGACGAGACGAAACCGAGAGCTCTGGCTACTTATCGGAAATATTACATCAGAGACTTCTGATACCAAATTTAACATCTACTCACTGCCCAGGAAAAAAGAATTAATTGAAGGGAAATTATTAGATTTGGAATATTTAAGAATGTCGATTCAAGAGAAATGGGGTTTATCGGTTTGTAATAATTTTAATCGGTCAACTCAGTAGATAGCAGTGAATCGGCGTTTTCTAATTAATTGCATGGGCATATGAATCGTATAAAATCATTCAGAAATGGAGTCTGGTGGAAGACGTCTTTAATAGAAAACTTAAGATTGACAATGAATGTCAATGAAATGGTGAAGTATAATTTAATTCAGTGAATAGTAAAAGGCAGGTTAAATTTATATTCATTCGAATAAAAGTGAATCGGAAATGGTAGCGAGTAGAGTAGATTTGTAAAGGCAAATGCTTTTAATTTAAATTATGAAAATATAAGTCATCATTAGAAAAATGTAAGGAATTGTCATTAATATTTTGGGAGAGTCGGTACGTTGGGGACACTTTGATTTTTTTTTTTGATTGTCAAAAGGGAACACTAATATCAAAATTGATGCATATGTCCCTGTAGCATTTTATCGTCTTATTTATTTCAAACAGGACAGATCGTCCCTGCATATACAGAAAAAGCAAACCAAAAATCTAACCCTACAATAATCTGTCCAAAATATACCGAAGTGTGTTATGTCTTGGACACGAGGAAGGTACGTTTGGGACTGTAGACAAAACGCATAGAAACAGAATATTTTTAACAGCTACTAAGGTTCCAGTATTTAAATATATAAAAACGGAATCTAATTATGTAGTTTATTTGTTCATTATTATTAACAATAAAAATATATTTAAAATTGTATACAACCTCATAGTAATTGATTATTTTTACATAAAAAAATAAGTTGTCTGATACTAATCATCTTCAATACATAATTCTATTTACCATTAGAACTATTAAACAGAGGTAACTGGTAATGACACATATATGCGCAGAAAAAATCCGTGACACAACTGGTAATGACGCATATACGCGCACATGAAATAACTGCCACAAAACTCAATGGATTTTGATAAAAATTGGTATGCCTGCATTTTTTTGGTCGCTGATGACGAATACGAGGTTAAGACTTAGAACTTTAAAATGGCAGATAAAATATGGTGAACTAAAATGCAAAAGTCACGTGATTTGAATGAAAGTAAGTAATAAGTGGTTTCTAGGTCGCTGATGACGAATCCGCAGTCAAAATTGAAAAATTCAAAACGGTGGGTCCAATATGGCTGAACGAAATGAAAAAATTCACGTGATTTGAATTAAAGTCAGTGCTAAGGTATGGACATCTCTGAAATTAATTTTGTCAACTAAACAGATGACACGATGGATCCAACAGAGCATTAAAACTTTAGGAATATCCAATGATGCAGAGCAGTTTTTAATTTACGGCTATGTAAGTTCGCACTCGATGTGGCAAATCACATTACGGCAAGTCACATTTGTGGCAAGTCAAATTTCGGCAAGTCACAATATGGCAAATCACATTATGGCAAGTCTCATTTGTGGCAAGTCACACTGAGGCAAGTCACATTTGTCGCAAGTCAAATTTTTGGCAAGTGAAATTTGTGGCAAGTCGCATGTGTGGCACGAATTATATTCCGTCTTATTTGATCCGCAATTTCGATTTTCTCAATTTAGACCCCAGATTAGTCATGAACGACCAAAAACCCCCTTATTACTGATTTTCATTCAAATCACGTGACTTTTACATTTTAGTCCGCCATATTGGATCCGCCATTTTTAATTTCTCAATTTTGATCCCATATAAGTCATCAGCAGCTTAAAAAACTCTTTAGTACTGCCTTTCATTCAAGTTACGTGATTTTTGCATTTTAGTCCGCCACATTGGATACGCCATATTGGATCCGTGATTTTGAATTTCTCAATTTTGACCCCAGATTCGGCATCAGCGACTTAAATAATCCTTTAGTACTGCTTTTCATTCAAGTCACGTGACTTTTGCATTTTAGTCCGCCACATTGGATCCGCCATTTTTAATTTCTCAATTTTGACCTCGGATTCGTCATCAGCGACCTAAAAAAACCCTTACGAAATTAACTTTCATGATGAATACGGAATTATTTGTATCTATCAGTTTTGGCACAAAACGCCAACTTCGAACCCACCAGTTAACTGGTTAAGTATCAAATTATTAAAAGAAATTTATGAGATTTTTTATTGATATGAAAAACCAAAAATCTTTCAATTTTAGGGCTATGAGAGTACTTGTAATAGATTGAAAACTGATTAAAATTACAATATGTAACGTTTTTAATCGAAAATTGATTCATTTTAATTACATCCCTCGTGAAAAGTAATACAGATTCAAGATCAAGACTAGTTTCAAACAAGGTTTACTCTTTTTCTGGTATGTACCCTTCAGCCTATACCTGTATGACTTTTAGGGCATTGGAATAGACACCACTCTCTCTCCCTCCTCCCTCTCGCTGTCGGAGAGTGGTGTCTATTTCAATGCCCTACAGCAAAATACAGCTAGTCTATATCAACAGACTAGCTGGCGGGGACAAAAGGACCGTAGTCTTCTGGGGACCAGAAAAGATAGGTTTAAGACCGGTTTAATACAGGCCTTTTCACGAGGGATTTTTAAAACTTTTTTTTAGTATATTGTAAATAAATTTACCTTTAGACGAAGTATGAAAACCCATAACACAGTGAAGGTTATATTTGATATTAGATGTTATGATATTGTTAATAATATTTCTTATTACAAAAAATAGACTAAATGGTCGAAAATTTACTATAAAATGTTGAACACGCTATATTTTTTATCTAACAAATAAGGGCTGTCAGGGACATTAGGGACATTCTTTCACATGTGAGACCCATTAAGACGACTCATGTCCACCCGTTCACTGAAAAATATTCATTATAAAGAACAGGTCGAACATTTTTAAGATTATTTTGCACTCTCGTGTGATGGAGTTTTGTATCTGCTTTATTTTTATACTTATTTCTAGATCATGGTTAAAATTTCTTTTTTCAAAAATCGTTTAATTCTGGAAAATTTTGACCATGAAGGCGCTTGACCCCCCCCCCCCCCCAGTGGTTCACGAAGCAAAAATAATAGGTCAAAAGTCAATATTTAAAATGTAAAAGTTTAAAATACTACCTAAACTGTATCAAAGGTAAAAAAATCATATTTAAAGATATTTTCAACATTTTTGAACCCTTGAACGTTACGGAACTTCAAAAATCGATTTCTATATATTATCCAGTACTAAATTTGAGAAATACTAGGTAAAAAACAATAAAAAAAATTTTTTAAACTATGATTTATATTTGCAGCATATCATATGATCTTCATATAACATTCAAAATCATATTTTTATAAACATTCATAATGTTACTGAATTATGCTGGATTATGCCTTATTATGTTTTTTTTAACTTTCTTCTTCTTTGGAATTTCCAACAGAAGCTGAGCTGGTTTCTGTTTGGGTTACCGTACGAGACCAAGCCGACTCCAGAATATGCTGAATTCTATTTGAAATTTCCAACAAATTTTGACCCAATTTCTGTTGTCTTCTGCTTGGATTTCAAAAAAAAAAACCCAAGCGACCCTGGGGACCAATGGATTTTAATTGCAGTTTCCAGCAGAGACTGATATTTTTACGGTTGTGACTTCAAAAATAGAACTAACCGACCTTGGATGAGTTCTATTTGGATTTTTCAACAGACGATGAAGTGGGCTATGTTGGTTTCTATTGGAACTTTAAAGTCAATGTGGCGAATGTCGCATTGAAGTCAACATACCATTTAATTTGTTGGGTAATAATTATTATTATTACAAAAGGGAGCTCAGAGAGGTTCGAACCACTTATAGACCGTAAGCCCACAACATTAATGGCAACGTGATAGGGATAAGGCCAAGTTTCACCTGAAAGGTTCGACTTATGATGGCGTACGTGAAAATGTCCAACTGGCAGGGCTGAGTGGAGCAGGTGAGCGGTGGCGAGCCGGCAAAGGTGTCGGTGTCAATGTATATAGCTAAGTAACATGACTCGGATAAGCGTGAAAATTCGTACAAATGTAGGAGATGACGTTAGAAATAGCACCTGTGCATTGCCAGTTGATTATTATCTGGAGCAGAAAGTGCTGCCAGTTGGTCTTAAAGTCGCCAAAAATTCAGGTAAAATTTTGTCACAGGATTGAGGTTAGAATCAATTGCTATGTATTTTTTACGGATACAGGTAACGATATGCTAAAAGGAATTTTAAAAAGTGGAGCAGAAACACCTGCCACTCGACGATAAAGTACACGGTTTTCCTGATCAGATGGAGTATTGAAATAAGAAAAATATCGATTTTACAGGAAAAAGCTTCAAAAAAAAGTTGGACTGCTCCCAGAGATGCATATTTTCATTATTATAACATTGTTTGATAACATTGATACATTTAGAGAAAACATTGATTAAAGAAATAAAGGAACAATAAAAAGCTGTTTTTCTTTACAGCAAGTAATTTTCTTGAAAACTTTCAAGAGAGAAAAGATACTCCTTTACATGTGTACTCCAACATTAATGAATAATATTTTATTCAAGTATTTATATTTACCAAGTTATACGCATTTTCCCGTGCACATCATTTGATGTGTTATATCTTTAGCAATTCAAAAGAAGGTGTTCTCAAGATTAGTACCTGAATAGTGCAAGTCTTGAGTGAAAAATTGGCGTCAGCTACTTTGACGTAAAATAATAACTTATTCTGCTATACAAAATAATAAACAGAGTTCCGTTCTCAGCTTATAATTGTCGTAGAAGCTTGTAATGAAGCTGAATATTATTTTAAAAAATCAAACAATAAAATGGCTTTACTTTAAAAATTCCATTATTTATTGCTGTTAAAGTATATATTTTTCCGTTGAAATGTATTGGATATTTAGTACCGTGATGCATGGGATCTACTAATATTTTTCGTGGGCCAGTGGCGTAGGCGTACACGGTTACCTGGCTTGTAGCAGAAGTTTCTGCGAGAAGCAGCCTATCCGTTTACGCCTACGCCACTGGACCACGAAAAACATGAGAAGACCCGATGCGGCGTCTGTAAAATTGACTTTGGTCACAGGACTCCATATCCCATACATTTCAACGAAAAAATATAGTCTTTCAACAACAATAAATAATGGAAATGTTAACGTAAAGTAATTTTATTATTTAATTTTTAAAAATAATTTTCAGCTTTATTAAAACCTTATACCACAATTAGAAGCTGAGAAAGTGTCTATGTTTATTATTTTTTATAGCAGAATAAGTTATTATTTTACTTTAAAGTAGCTGACGCCAATTTTTTACACAAGACTTCCACAATTCATGTATTAATTTTGAGAACACCTTCTTTTGAATTGCTAAAGATATAACACATCAAAGTATGTGCACGGAAAAATGTGTACAACTTGGTAAATATAAACATTCTCTGGGAGTAGTCCAACTTTTGTTTGAAACTTTTTCCTGTAAAATCAATATTTTTCTTATTTCAATACTCTACCTCATCAGGCAAACCGCGAACTTTATCGTCGACTGGCAGGTGTTTCTGCTCCACTTTTCAACTGCCTTTTTGCATATCGTTACCTGCATGCGTAAACAATACATAGCAATTGATTCCAACCTTAATCCTGTGACAAAATTTTACCTGAATTTCCTGCAACTTTAAGACCAACTGTCAGCACTTTATGCTCCAGATAATCAACTGGCAATGCACATGTGCTATTTCTCTCGTCATCTCCTACATGTATATGAATTTTCAGGAATTTTTACGACTTGTGATGACGTAACCTTTCAGGTGAAAATTGGTCTTATCCCTATCACGTTGACATTTATGTTGTGGGCTTACGGTCTATTAGTCTATACCTAACACATATTTTTACTCTAACAACTAAACCCCACAACTAACCTGACCCATATGGAATCCTTAGATTCTGTTTTGATTTCCAAATAGAAATTTACTGATGGCGCGCGAAGTCCGTAATTTTGATGGGATATATTTGGATTTCGGAATACTGTAACCGACTTGGATTTCCAAACACAGGTTTAATTAGCTGCTTTTTGGATTTCCCAATAGAATGTTTCGGATTGTTCACTAACTCTCAATGGCTACTAAGATCTGTTTGAATGTTTCAATACTGTAACCTACTTGGATTTAAGAACTAAATTTGATTTGGATTTACGCTTTTAAACAAAAATTTCAACGTAAGAATTGTCAACATCCGTTAAGCCGTTCACGGGAAAAATGTTGATTATGTTGTAACATTAAATTTCCATTGTTAATAACTTTCGCAACAAAATTTTGTTTTCGACCAAAACCTGGGGAAATCTTTTCGAACATAAGGGCTATTAAAAAATTAATTTTACACCGAAGAAAAACGACTTTCAATTCACGGTGGCCTACTTGGATTAATTTGACCGGAACTAAAAATTCAAACTCTAATACCAAAATTCGCTGAATTTGCAATTTCGATTCCTGGGTCTTGGCGCTGTTTTTTTTCTAGCGTATATTTGTCACTAGAAATTTCTCAAGTACCCGAAAAAATTCTTCTCTTATTTACACGGGTGTGAGGAATTTTTTTCCAAAACAGTGATGAATTGAATAAGAAATATCTCTGGGAAAATGATTGATTATAATCCGCAAAAGATTTGAAAGACTCAAGAAAATTTAAAAACTCTACAAACAAGACATTTTTTAAACATTTTTTTTATCTAGGCTAACCAAGCCACATATCAATCGATTCCAAATTAATTATATTTTTCTAGGATCCCAATACGCTGCTTTTTCGCGTTGTAGCGATATAATAATGTATTAAGGACCATAAGTCCCTGGAAAATGTACGGCTTCAAAAATTTCAAATGTATTGGATTACCTAAGCTGAATTAACTATGTTTCAAATAAATATATAGACACTTTAATCCAAGCACATCTTGGTTTATATTTTTAACTACGAAATAAGATTCAAGAAATCAATCGATATGAATGTGTATCCGAATTTATCCTTTTCTATCCATGTCAATCCATTCCCATCTCCTCTTTAAACCTTAAAATGTTCACTTAACGTCATCTGACGCTATCAGCATGGGGTGGATTGATGATAAGTCGCAATTAGAGGGTTCTTTATTTCTATTTGTTAATTTAGTAAGTGACACATATGGGCGCATTTGAAATCTTATCCGAAAATACCATTATCGACTTGGGTATTGTAATTAATGTCATCTAGTGCTATTAGCGTAGAGTGGATCGATGATAAGATGTAACGAGAGGGTTGATTATGGTTTTTTGTTAATTTGGAAAGTGGCGCATATAAGCGCATTTGAAATCCTATCCGAAAAGCTCACTATCGTCTTTGATATTGTAATTAAAGTCGTTTAGTGCTATCAGCGTGAGGTGAATCGATGATAAGTCATAGCGAGAGGGTTGATTATGGTTTACTGTTAATTTTGAAAGTAGCGCATATAAACGCATTTGAAATCCTATCCGGAAAGCCCGTGATCGACTTTGATATTATAATTAAAGTCATTTGGTGCTATCAGCGTGGGGTGGATCGATGATAAGTCGTAAGAAGAGGGTTGATTATGGATTTTTGTTAATTCAGAAAGTGGCGCATATGAGCGCGTTTGGAATCCTATCTGAGAAGCCCATTATCCCCTATTGACAACCCCTGTACGGGATCCCGTGACTGTTCTTGTACGTCGTCCTTTGCCAGAACTATGACCAGATCTCATACAAGAAACGTTACGAGTTCAGGATGAGAAATTGAGACACGAATCTGTACACAATTATATACAGGACCATGCAGGAAACGAGAGAATCCTTACGGGAACATGTACACGTCCTAAGTGGCCACGAATGAACATGTAGGGGATCCTTTAAAGAATCTAGGACGGTTTCCTCCGTATCGGCAAAATTTAAATGTCATTAATTTGATGATGTGAAGGGACATGGATAATTATCTGTAATATCTTGCCTTTTTTATAACCTTGAAGATCCAACTCACTAAGGAGAGAGCTAAGCCCTAGAGAACCCTAGCGGATTAGTTTCACGAGGGTTCCTGTACAGGATTCTGTAGAGGATTTCGTACCGAATCCTGTACAGGAACCCTATTGGAACTAATCCACCAGGGTGCACTACGACCTAGCTCTCTCGCTAGTGAGTTGAATCTGCAAGGATATAAAGAGAGGCAATGTATTAAAGATATGTATCGAGGTTCCTTCACATCATTAAATTTATTATATTAAAATTTTGCCGAAACGGCGGAAACCGTGCTAGATTCTTTACAGGATCCCCTACATGTTCATTCGTCGCCACTTAGGACGTATACACGTTCCCGTAAGGGTTCCCTCGTTTCCTGTATGTTCCTGTACATGTTTGTGCACAGGTTCGTGTCTCAATTTCTTATGCTGATCCTGTAACGTTTCATGTACTAGATCTGGTCCTAGTTCTAGGAAAGGAACACGTACAGGAATAGTTACGGGTTCCCGTACAGGATTTTCCAACAGTGTCAACATTTATATTGCAATTAAAGTCAATTAGTGCTATCAGCTTGGGGTGGATCGATGATAAGTAGTAACGAGAGGGTTGATTATGGGTTTTTGTTAATTTTGAAATTGGCGCATATGAGCGCCATTGATGAGGAGAAAAAATCTGATAACTCTAGAAAACGGCACTCAAGTAATACTTGCGGTATTCGCAGTAACTTTCAGGGATACGGAGTCGTTGAATATTTGGTTGAAAAAGCGATCCATAGCGGAAATACTGAAAAATTAATTATTGAAAATAACGTGTCATGAGAAGTATCTCGACTGTACTCGACTGGCGTCTGCTTTAAAGGTGCCTTCACTTGCTTGCCGAGAGGGAAACTAATTTATAAAAAGAAAAGCAAATTGATATCAAAATTAAAGAGGAAAGTTCATTGTTAATACTGTCTACTTCGGAAGTTCGCGTCTTATCCTAGCCGTGTGGGTATTAAAACGTTTGAGCATGAGATGTAGCTAGGGAGGGTGGGGTATCCTTGTGGTTAAGTAAATGCTACTGGGGGCTACTTGGATCTTCTTCGCTCGGGCAAGGGTTGGAGCGGAGAAGCCAGGAAGATGTGGTCTGGGCCGAAACCCGGCGAGATCTGATTTCTTTGTCTCGCGGACCGTACTTTTATGAACTTCGCTTCGGCGGCGGGGCACCACACGCTCTCGCCACGCAAAAGTCTATGAGCGAAAGACGAACAGCAAAACCGCGCTTGCGCTTTTGGTTGCAATAAAGACTTTTTTAAGAACTTTTAATACATTTTACCAATTTGAATTTAGCGCGGTATAGAGCGATATGAGCGACACTAGCGAGAAAGGTACGCATCGAGCGAGATATCGAACGAGAGGTTTTTTTTTTGGAAACGAGAACGACTTTGAGAGTGCGGGAGAGACAAAAGAAGCGACCGAGTGATGACGACCAAATTTTCGCCAGAGCGTCTTTCTTTGTTGTAGGGTGAATGTAATTCTACGTCCAGTTGTAGTCTTGTATTTTGGTATGATTATGATCATTAAAACGTTAATTCCCTATTAATATAAAAGTGAGTTATCAATACAATACAGCCTGCCAAATTAGAGGCGTAAGTTATAAAGAGAAAAAGACTTAACAGTTCAGAAGTGAGATTTCACCCAGTGATCGCGTCGTGTTGAATCTTGACTTTTCCGGAAAGAGGCGGTTTTGAGAACTGCGTGTCGGGTTTGTGCTGTTTTGGGACTGGACTTTCATCTTTACTTCGGTGTTAATGAGGGAGAGCTTCCTCCCATCTAACGTAATTCCAACGGTAGTAATATAAATAAATAAAATAAAACAAGTAGAATTTCGTTCATACCGGGTATATATTTAAATAAAACAAGACAAAAAATTCTTATTCGGGAGTGTTGGATCTCTGCCTCATACGACACAAAAAAAATTGAAAATCGGAAATATTGAATAATATTGAAAAATATTAAATTGAAATCGGTGCATACACTACGTTTAAATAACGAATGCATACCACCACGTTTAAATAACGGTAATCATCGTCCGGATGAAGTAAGCATTTGTGAACGTATGATGACTTTGATGATTGAATAGAATAGACGGCGAGACGCGATTTTTGAAAGAGTAATGGATCGAGTTACCACACAGCGTGCGAATTCGGCTACCGAATCTAGCCCCACGATCTAAGCCGCAGTATACAATCTTTCGACGGTGAGAGAGGAAGTTCACATGCACGTGACTGGCTCAAAAATTTAAAGAGCACGGGCCAACTTCAGCGGTGGTCTCCAAGTATTATCCTCCAAAAAGCACGTTCACACCTTCGTGATGGAGCCTTGCATTGGTTCAAAATGAAATCTGATGTATTGACTACATGGGAAAAGTTCGAGCAGGACTTCAGAAAAATGTTCATCGTTTCAGAAAATCTAACTACGAAATGATGTAGAATGACTGAACAACTCCAGACGAAATCGCAATCTCTCATCGCCTATTGTATGGAGAAAGCAAGCTTATGTGCCGAATTAAATCTGACGTTCGAAGAGTCCAAGGAGCAATTATTGATAGGACTTTGGACCAAGCACTTGTGTGTGGCTATGGACGCGAGAATGCTCAAGGATCTCGACCAGCTCTTTCATGATAAGCGAAAACACGTGCGCATGTGTAATCAACGAATCGAATGTATCCGAGAAACGAGGGAAGTTGGATTTTCCGAAGGAAAATCATTGAAAGAGCCTAAGAAGACGATTACAGAAGATTCATCTTCTCAACAAACAGAGGATCCAAAGGCGAAGGACAATCCAGACCGAAGACCTCCACTGCGTAACAAAGTAGGAGATCTGAAATGCTACAATTGCAACAAAAATTCGGCCATATTTCCAAAGATTTCCCGAAATTTAAAAGAAGAACTTTTTTGCAGAAAGTGTAAAGGTGAAGGGCATACTCAAAGTCATTACACAGTGTTGCTAAATTTTCCGGGACCGGAAGTGAACCAAATGAACTGTTCCGCGAATAAATCATTAAGAAAATACTTAAAAGAAGTGTTCTTGAAAAATATAAAGTGCTCCGCACAAATTGATCAGGGTGCGTCCGAAGTTTTGATTAAATTATCGGCGACAGAAACTTACGGCTTTAATATTGTACCCAACGAAAGTGAACTAAAATCCGACGGTCCGAATCATTTCCGCGGAAAATCACCAGGAATCGTCAAAGTTGACGTAACGGTAGATTCAATGACACTGCCCGATGTTAATATTCGTGTCGTACAAAGTGATACATTGAACACCGACGTGCTTATTGGAAGGTCGTTCACGGACAGTATTTACGTGGACTATTTCAAAATTGGAAACACGTTGTTTTTCAAAGAAAGCGCGGGAGATTATTTAAAGGATGTGCCGTGCGAAAAACCAAGCATCATTACGGCCACCATAAATCCGACTACGATTCCACCTCACCTCACACAGTGACCTGAAGGTCGGTCACTCTATGTAAATCGACCAAAGGGAACTTTATTCCTTGCCTGTCATCGAGAAATCCAAAAATTCTGAACCAGTTCTACGAGAGGAAGTCAACGTTGCAGCAGACCGACCAGAAGAAGAAATGAGGGCCCTAATAGAGGTATTAAACGAACATAGGGACGTTGTTTCGAAAAATCTCAAAGAATTAGGGTGCACCGATGAGATAAAAATGGACATCAAACTAAAACCAGGTATTAAACCATTCTCTTTTAATCCTTACCGAGCAAGTAATGTCGAACGCGAGAAAATTAAAGAAATTGTCCGCGAATGGAAAGATACGGGAATAGTTACAGAGACTGATTCCCCTTATGCTGGCACAGTACTATTAGTAGAGAAAAAACCGGAGAATCTCGACTTGCAGTAGACTTTCGTAAGTTAAATACTCAAACAGAAAGAATGAATTTTCTTTTGCCCGATCTCGACGATCATCTCGCTGTACTAGGAAATAGCTCCTTATTTATGTATAACTTTAGACCTCGCTCACGGTTATCTGCTAGTACCCTTAACGAAAGAAGCGCGTGCGTTGACAGCTTTTATCACTCTGGATGAAACTGGAGAATTCACTAGGCCTTTTTTTTATTAATGAACGCACCATTTTATTTTTGCAAATTAATGTCTAACGCCATAGGACCTTTACGCGATCATGGTGTTTTATTCTATCTGGACAAGTGCTTCGAAAGGCCAAATTAACAGTAAAATTATCTAAATGCGAATCTTTGAAATCAAAAGTCACCTACTTAGGTCATCACCTTTCCGAGAAAGCAATTGAACGCGGTGAAATTAAATTACAAGCGATATTAAATTTTTCCAAACCAAATAATGTACAGGGCGTAAGACGTTTTCTAGGACTAGCAAGGTTCTTTCGCAGATATATTCCTCATTTCGCATCGATTGCAGAACCCTTAACTAAGTTACTCCGCGCTAATCAACCATTGGCTTGGAACGAAGAAAAAAAGGCAGCGTTTAACGAAATCAAGCATAAAATGGCATCCGAGCCAATACTTGCCGTTTCTCATCCGAAAACAGGAACTGAATTACACACTGATCTGTTTTCTAAATGATTAGCATCTTTGTTGCTCCAACGAGACGATAAAGGAATGTTACGTATGTTTTACGCGATCAGCCGTCGCACAAGCGAGGTAGAACATAACTACCACTCCATGAAACTGGAATTCGTAGCTATTATAGCTATTATATTATATAGCTATTATATATTATATGTTTGAGAATCTTGGTAATAAATATTAGTTTCAAAATTGTTACTGATTGTGCAGCTCTTCTGTATCTTAACACGAATAAAACTAAGAACATGCAAGTTATTTGTTGGGTTAATCTTCTTGCCGATTTTAGATTCGACATAAAACACAAACCGGAAATATAAATGACACACGTAGATGCCTTGTCCAGAGCGCCGACTGAAATCGAGGAACCCGAAAACAAATTTACCGAACGATTAGATGGAATTTTCTCTATTGTAAATGAAATCGACGAAATTGTTATGTATCAATATAGCGACTCAGATCTAAAGCTTAAACAAGAAATCCTAAAGAAGCCCTTAAACTAAAGAACGAAGGTCGAATTAGGCGAAATAAAAGACTATGAATTGCATGAGAGTTTACTTTATAAGCGAGTAAAGGATACTTTCAAGTATATAATTCCGAAGAATCTACGCAAAAGTATGACCGTGCGATTCCATGATTTACAATCACATCAAGGTTTGGAGCATACTGCAACTAAAATAAGTCTGTTTTACTATTTTTCTTTGATGCGTAGGTATGTGAAACAACACATTTACGGCTGTATACAGTACATCATGACAAAGGCAAAAACATATCGCCAGGTGGGAGAGCTACATCCCATACCCCCAGGAAGGAGACCTTTCGAAAAGGTCCACATGGACCACTCGTCACTTCAAGTAAGGGGAATCAATACGTTATGGTGCTAACCGATACTCTAACCAGAGTTACCGTTTTAAAGGCAGTTCGAAACACCAAAGTAGTTGGGGTCGTATATTTTCTTAAAGATTTTGTCCTACATCATGGAGCCCCTGAACGAATTATCACTGTCAGAGGAACGTGTTTTACGTCACATATGTTTCAGGAGTTTTGTGACCAACAGGAAATACACCATACACTGAATTCATCTAGGCACCCCCAGGCCACCGGATTAGTGGAGCGCGCAAATAGCACCTTGTTGCCAGCCATCCAAGCTAATGTAAAAGATAATGAAGGTCGAGACTAGGATAAGAAATTGAGTTATGTACAACGGGACTGGAATTCGCAAAATGCTACCACGAGAAAAAGGCCTTTCCAACTTCTATCTGGTTATGTTTGCCGCTATGATGAAGAAAAATTGAGGGAATTAACCAAGGACGAGTATTATCATCGACCAGAAACTCTACAGGAAGAAGCGCGACAGAAAATTCTGTCTGAACTATTACACAAATTTCTTGGTCCCCTCACCGTTACTCAAGTTCTTCCCGGAAGTACGTATCGAGTTACCACGTTACAGGATGAAGCTCCAGGCAGACGATACGCCACTACTGCTCACGTGAGCCAACTGAAGATTTGGGAAACAACGGTAGAAGATGAAAATTGTTACTTTCATAGTGATGTAGATGGATCTGTCGTAAAAAAAGTAATTAGAAATACTGAAGAGTTCGCCAGAAAAAGCAAATATTATTACCGCCAGAGAAAAATCAATTGAAGATAAGAAACAATCGGAAACCCCGGATTCCAGAGAAATTAAATTACCAAGCAAATTTCGCGATTTTCTACTCGATTAGATACGCAGTTCGAGGAGGAACTATATTATAGGATGGCCGACTGTTAAGAACTTTTAATATATTTTACCAATTTGAATTTAGCGCGGTATACAGCAATATGAGCGACACTAGCGAGAAAGTACGCAATGAGCGAGACATCAAAAGAGAGGTTTTTTTTTGGGAACGAGAACGATTTTGAGAGTGCGGGAAGGACGAGAGGAGCGAGCGAGTGATGACGACCAAATTTCGGCCAGAGCGTTTTTCTTTGTTGTAAGGTGAATGTAATTCTACGTCCGGTTGTAGTCCTGTATTTTGGTATGATTATGATCATTAAAACGTTGTTTCTTTATTAATATAAAAGTGAGTTCTAAATTCAATACAACCTGCCAAATTAGAGGCGTAAGTAGTACAGAGAAAAAGACATAACTACTGCAACATTTTTATGGGGATGCGCGACTCTGAATTTTAAGTATTCTGACAGCTGACCTTAGGATGCCCAGTCAATGAAAGAAAGAAGAATTTTGGATGTTGGATGAGAATAATTTTTAATTATGAGTTTTAACGTGGTTTTAGGAAAAACTCACGTATTTGTAAGATAAACTTTCCGTGAGTTCACCGAAGCCAAAACTAACCTCGAAACGTCATGCGAATTGAATGTAATAGATTGACCGTCATGCCAGGATCCCCGCCTAGAATAATAAATAGAATAAGGAATTTTATTTTAAACGAATACTTGCCTTGAATTTCAGAGGAACCCAATTTAATTTAACTTACAAAATTAGAATTGGCAACAAACGTGAAATGTTTTGAGTCATTGTCGAGACTCGAGTGCGAGGCGAACATTTTACGTGAGCCGACGGAGAAGAAAACTTCCTCATCCAGTCATCCAGTCCAAGAAAGTCTGTTCGAACCAGAGGAAAACTGCCAAGGAAAACCAACACAAGGAAAAATGACAACTTGCCAACAACGTTACAGACGAAATTGAGTGTTGACAGTTTTGAATCTCGACATGGAAATCATGAATAGGAAGAGGGCGAGCTCGTGACGCAATGATACTATTACCATCAACGGGAGGGCAGCACCGGCGGGCCACTTCCAACGGGCTAATAGCAGCCTCGATAGCCCGATGGCCAGGCCCAATCAGGAAGACGGCGACCATAACCAGACGCTAATTGGTGAATCCAACTCATGGGACCTCTTCCGTGCCCCATAGCCAATCAAAGTTCGGGCACGGAGAGACACGAGCTCCATGGGAGGAGAGCGAAAACGAGCGAGCACGCGATTTCCTGTCACTGTGAATCTTGGTTTGGCGGAGGCGCATAAATATACCCCAAATTCCATATTACCTAAGTTTCATTTGACCGAAAATCAAGTTGCCGAACAATCATTTATTATAATTTTTATTTTATCGAATTGTCAACTTACATAACCTCTATTTGCCCTAACTACCAATTATCATTATTTCTATTATACCGAATTCTCATATGGCATAATTTTCATATTTTCGAATTTTTATTCACCATAATATTTATTTTTTTTAATTTATTCTAATTTTTGTTTTTCCGAATTTGCATTCACCATAAATGTCATTTTTAGGCTTTTCCACATAACCTAATATTCACTTGGACGAATTTATATTTGTCATATTTTACATTTATCCGAATTATCATTTGTCATGAAGTCAATTCATATAAGAATTTGTTATTTTGGTCATACGGTCCAGTAAAAATAATAATAGTAGATTCAGTTGTCAAGAATCATGCTTTATTCGTCAATTTTAATTTAAACCAACGTACGTTTCGACCTTGTTGCAGGCCTTCTTCAAGGTAATACATAACCTGTAGTGATATTTTTTAAAATTATCCAAGACATTTCAATTTTTGGTTATTTTCCAAGAGAACAACTTTATTTTTGGAGTGAAACAAATTTTGTTGTTTGTTTTTATTGTTGAAACATTTATAAATAGCATAAATTAAAATAGTGTCCTTTAAAA
>CAKNYM010041065.1:56486-103388 GCA_932195095.1 Andricus curvator
AATGTTTTAAAGGACACTATTTTAATTTATGCTATTTATAAATGTTTTAACAATAAAAACAAACAACAAAATTTGGTTCACTCCAAAAATAAAGTTGTTCTCTTGGAAAATAACCAAAAATTGAAATGTCTTGGATAATTTTAAAAAATATCACTACAGGTTATGTATTACCTTGAAGAAGGCCTGCAACAAGGTCGAAACGTACGTTGGTTTAAATTAACATTGACGAATTAAGCATGATTCTTGACAACTGAATCTACTATTATTATTTTTACTGGACCGTATGACCAAAATAACAAATTCTTATATGAATTGACTTAATTATTAATAACAACGGTCGAAGAAAAATTTCAAAGTGTGGATAATATTCCATTCACTGAACATAGATAATTTTATCATTTGTCATAAATTTCATTTTCCCGAATTTGCATTTATCCTAATGTCTAGGTATCCGAACTGGCATGCGCCATAATATCCATGTCACAGAAATGTCATTTGTCCTACCACACTTCCGTTCAGTTTCGATGTGGTTGTTTCCCATCTAGATGTATTTAGTCTGGCCGGTAAGTCAGGTGAAGATGGCGCTGTGAAACACTTCCTACGATACCAAATACATTAGGCGCGAAATTCAAATGAGGTCTCTGTTTAGAAATGCATAATTAAAATGCAGCTAATGTATTTTGCATCATTTTTTCGCGAATGTTTGCGAATTAGTGTTTAGGGACATGTTACCGACCAGACACATTAGCTGCATTTTGATTATGCATTTCTAAACAAAGCCCTCATTTGAATTTCGCGCCTAATGTATTTGGTGTCGTAGGAAGTGTTCCACAGCGCCATCTTCACCTGAGTTACCGGCCAGACTAAATACATCTAGATGGGAAACAACTACTTCGAAACTGAACGGAAGTGTGGTAGGACAAATTAAATTTCTGTATTGTATTGTATACCATTAAGCCATTTCCCTTTCGGGGTAGGCGTGACACTACCCGATTCGGGTAGTGTTTCTAGGTTGATAACTTGTAGTAAATAACTACAAGTGTGGGCTCACCACACCCACGATGTGCCAACAGCACTCAGTTTTCTCGAATGGTCACCCATCCAAGTGCTAACCGCGCCCAACGCTGCTTAACTTC
The DNA here is from genome assembly GCA_932195095.1 of Andricus curvator. NCBI lineage: Eukaryota > Metazoa > Arthropoda > Insecta > Hymenoptera > Cynipidae > Andricus > Andricus curvator. Next base: position 57,623 of record CAKNYM010041065.1, read on the forward strand.
AGTGATCTGACGAGAACTGGTTTTTTCAGCGTGGTATGGCTGTTGGCATGGAAATTATGGCGCATGCCAGTTCGTATACCTAGACATTAGGATAAATGAAAATTCGGGAAAATGAAATTGATGACAAATGATAATTTGGATAAATGTAAAATATTAAATTAAAATTAGGATAAATAAATAATATGGCGAATAATAATGCGAAAATATGAAAATTATGCCATATGAGAATTCGGTATAATAGAAATTATGATAATTGGTAGTTAGGACAAATAGAGGTTATGTGAGTTGACAATTAGACAAAATAAAAATTGCAATAAATGATTGTTCAGCAACTTGATTTTCGGTCAAATGAAACTTAGGTAATATGGAATTTGGGGTATATTCATGCGCCTCGGTTTGGCGTTACAACGCACGCCCCTGACTCCGGTGATCCTCCTACCACTAATTATCGTAAGCTGGAAGATTAATGGGAACCGACGGTAGCCAGGAATGGACCGGGATTGGAAAATCGACCTAGCGGAGTGGCTACAAAGTGGGTCAAGTGTCCTTTTCTGCGTCTTTGCCGATCTCGCAGGTCTCGACACTGGCTCGCACATGCGCACAGCTGCATGGGCCGCGTGCGGCCAAATGTAATTTTTCATTAGCTTAGGATGCTCGAGACCCTCTTGCCGTAAACTTGACGTGTGAAACGTCCGGCTCACGTAGTTCAACCGTAGTTTGGTTGAGCCGAGCGTTTCTCTAGAGCCAGTGCAAGAGCACGTGGCATAGGACGTCTTGGGCGGCCATTGTGACATTTCGAGGTTCCTCTTTAGCTACTTAGTTTAATGTCTCTGTTCGCGATAGTGTACTATTAAAGAAATGTATCTAATCACTTTTTATGTCTCTGTTCGCGGTAGTGTACGATTAAGGACATTCACATAGCCACTTTTCTTGTAAATGATTCTCAGTTAAAATTAAGTAATACGTAACTTTTGTATTTTTTCTCTCTAATGTAAAAATAGGTAGGATTTGCGGAAACGTCCGCTTTTAATCATGATTTAAAGATTTATTACGAAAAGTCGAGTCTTTTAGTTTGTAGTTCACTTGTTTGAATAATATGGAGATATGGTGAACTTGCGGGCGTTTCATTTCCGTCACTGCAGTGTTCCTCTCTCTCTCTCTCTCTCGCATCATCACTCCCTCTCATGCCGCTTGGCGAGCTAGCCACCTGTCCACTGGTGACAGGGCCGGCTCCAACGAGGCTCGGGCAGAAATAATTCTGCCTGGCGCCCGGAAATAAGTAAACAACAAGCTGGTCAGTCAGTAATTATTTAATTTTTTGAAAACCCCGATACAGAGTATAATTTATAATTAAAAGTTTAATTTACAAGTATGAGTATAATTTATAATAATTTCCGACAGTTTATGATATTACAGAATTGAATGATTCACCATAATAGACAATTTCAGAAATAAAAGTGCTGATATTATGAAATATCTGACACTGTAAAATTGCCGAGACAGGTCAATTTCCGAATCTAAACAAATAAAACACACGTGAATAATAAAAAAAGAATTAATAATAAATTAAATAAACTACTTTTAGTTGATAAACATATTTTTTTTATTCTAAACAAAAATTTCCGAAAATTTCACGACCTTCCGAAAATTTAATAACTTTTCATAAATTTTCGAAAGTTTCATACATTTCCGGATAATTGATAAAAATCCATAAATTTCCATTACCTTTTTTTTTTGATCATTTCAGATTCGATTAGCACTTATGTTTTCGGTTTCGTTTTCTCAAGCGAGGGCGACCTTTGAAAACATGAAAATTGTTCATTTTCAATCTCGAAATCCTGTTTCTTCAAAATGTTGGTATTTATTATATTCCATCAAAACGAACATCGGACGAAATGAAGAAATAACAAAGAATTTCGTCCTAATACCATTTATAAATTAATGAGAGTATGACTTTCAAATCTAAAATTTCATTTCTCCTCAAATTTAATGCCTGTTGGTAAATATACCATCAAAACTTTTAGGTGTATACTTTACAGATATTCTATCTTGAATTGTAAGCACTTAGTTTGGAGTGTGCTGATTATGGTTCATTGTCTCCGTCAATATTTGCGAGTATTTTGTGAGTTTGGGTAGCGTTTCTAGGTGGACAGTTTCTTGTAGTAGTAAATAACTACAAGTGTGGGCTCACCACACCCACGATATGCCAACAGCACGCAGTATTCTCGAATGGTCACCCATCCAAGTACTAACCGCGCCCAACGCTGCTTAACTTCAGGGATCTGACGAGAACTGGTTTTTTCAGCGTGGTATGGCCGTTGGCTTTCAAATAAAATATTTCTCTTAATATTTCCATGGATACCAGAAGGAATCTTCCTACCATATATATAAGCTGTTTCTATGTCCTGGCTAACTCCAAATATACCCTCTAGCCTTGTTAAAATTAACAACTATTCGCTTTTTCGGAGAGACAGAGACGAGAGAAGGGGCGGTGCAGTTTGTCTTTTTCTGCATGATTGTCTTAGGGGGCTGCGGATGGAGTGAATCCAGTAGCTACTTACCCCACGACGATATTTTCCTCCAAGATCTAAAGACGAAGATCATTTACGTGATGGAATTCTCGGCACCAGCCAATGGTAATATCACGGCAAAGGAGGAAGAGAAACAGGATAAATCATCCTCCAAGGCTACAAAGTCCATCTTATAGTTCTCATAATCGGCTGCCTTGGAGGTATGAAGCTTCACTTCTCAGTCAACTCAACAAGACTCCACTCGCTAAACTAAGCCACTAAAAAAGTATCCAGAGGTGAAAGCTTCACCTCCAACTGTCCCGTCTGCCGCGTAAGGTCATCTGCAGCTAGAGACCGGACTCCAAGGACCAGTGTTGTGCCATGTCATCTCGCGTAAATTTCCCACTCTTGATTTCCTTGTAGGACACAGAGAGTAGGCGTGGATGATGTACACGTTCCGGTTGAATTGGGATTTGTTGCTTTAATCAAACATGATTGTAGTTTCCGGAACCTACAACTTCTGAAATAATAATAATCATGCACTTGGCTGTAACTCAGTCCGTGGATGATGGGGTAAAAAACCAGACTTTGCCCAATATGTCAAATTAGACATACAACTCTTATCAGATCACTTGATTGCATCGAAAAAATGCGCCCGTGACTGATGATACATCTTAGCACATCCCCGTGCAGACTACTAAACAAATCCATCTCTCAACAAAAATGCCTTCAGTATATTGGGCACTATGCATCTGAAGTCTGAGAGAAATATTAGCTTCCTTATTTTTTATAATAATAATAACGCAAGCGGCCGCTATGTACGAATAACAGCGGTAAAAGACGAACTAAAAACTACACCATCCTCCTAATTGTGTACCTACTAGAGCATCATCGCAAAACATCGTGGATGCAAGAGAAAGCTGGCAGGTTGAATCTGTTAATAGACAGGTGTATTACCCAAGACTCGATCAGGTATCGACGCAATCTGCCCATGGCTTGGATTGACTACAGTAAGTAATTCGATAACACGAACCATGAGCTACTTATCAAGCACCTTGAGTGCCTAAAGGTGCATTCAAAGATAGTGAGATGCATGAAAGAGCTTATGCTCTTGTGGCGGACAAGATTTGTCATAACATCTGGCAAAAGACAAGCGACTACCAGCTACATTACATATAAGAGGGGGGTCTTCCAGGGAAACTTTCTAAGTGGAGAAACATATACATATCGTGGAATACCGCAAGCGCAAACCCACAATGTGCGTGTGTTAAAAACGTCCCTTGAAAAAAGGTATCGCTAAATTCTCATAAAAAATTGGGCTTCCGGAGTAGAGGCTTGCTAAGCTTGGAATTTCTTCATCGAAGAACGGTTCTGGCTTCAGCCTGCTAAGTTCTAATTAGCACAGATTTTCTTATGCGACTCGTACATCAACATGAAGTCGTCAATGCTGCAGCGTTTCTATACCGTGCCGCGAATAGGGCTGCAGAGGAGCTTGGCTGCCCATTTGATTCCAGCGACACTACACATGTGCTCAAAAGTCGAGCTATCGATGGGTCTGTCCAACACGTTTCTTGCCCGTCTTGCTATATGCCCAAGGGAGACTCGAGTCCGTTGTGGAGGATGATCAGTGTAAGATCTAATGGAATTTCTCTTTCTTCACCGCTCAACGTATCAGTGCTACAAAGCCTGATATTGTCCTCCAAGATCTGAAGACGACGATCATGTACGTGATTGAATGCTTGGCACCACCCGATGGTAATATCACGGCAAAGGAGGAAGAAAACCGGGTGAAATATTAGGCACTTCTTTTCGAGCTGAGCAGGCTGTACCAAGGCTACAAATTCCATCTCGCAGTCCTTATAATCGGCTGGCTTGGAAGTATGAAAGCTTCATTTCTTAGCCAACTCAACAAAATCTTGGCCTGCCAGCGTCAGGCTCAGCCCATCGCGAGCCTGATGCAAAAGGCTGATCTTCTGGCATCACTTCACCTGGTCCGTCAAAACCGTTCCTCATAACTTTGTACAAAGATTGATAGCTCTAAAGAAGTATCCAGAGGTGCAAATTTCATCTCCAACTGTGTGCCGTATGCCGTGTAAGATCATCCGCGGTTAGAGACCGGACTCCAAGGAACAGTGTTGTACGAAGTCTCTTGCGTAAATTTCCCGCTCTTGCTTACCTTCTGGGATAGAAGGGGCAGGAGTGGATGACGTACACGTTCTAGTTTCGTCGGGATTGGTTGCTTTGAGGAACCATGATCATAGCTTCCGTAGACTACAACTTCTCATATAAAGCAGATCCTACCGAATGTGTTCTTGGGTTGGTATCGCAGTAGGGCTTGAGCTTTCCTCTCATGACTTTGGCGATGGTGACCTGCGAGATGGTGATGCTGATCTCAGTAACCAGACAGCTGGCCTGCAAGAACATCTGCGACAAACGGTAAGCAGTGGAACATCAACTGAGCCTGCTCAGGATGCTTTGGCTAACGTTCGCTATTTGCAGCCAAATACCTCAACAGAAATACCCTGGGACAGCATCAAGTGGGATACCACAATGAAAGAGGAATTGGTGCGTCTCTACTAAGAATGTGCGAAATTTGAAACTAAAAGCGAAAAAGGATCCAATTTTAGGACGAAATTTGCTGCAAAGTATCCTCATATAAAGAAAGTCGCATTAAGAGCTCTTATCTCTAAGGTGAAGGACATCAGGACTAATCTACATATCTCAGAAAACCGAGCAATGGAGAAACAACAGGTTGATTTGGCGTGGAAAAACGACGGCAATGAACATCAGTTAGAGGAAGCCGCGTCACACGATCAAGCAGCGGCAATTGATGTTCTTCCTCAACCTGTTGATGATCCAGCACCACCACATCTTCCAGAGGTAGATGGCCTGATTCAACCAGAGGCAGAAGCAGAGGTTCAGCAACCAACAAGGCGCTTAAATTGGACATACCATATGAACAGAGATATTATGCGCCTTTATTTTTCGGCGGAGAAAAGTGGGCAAAGTGTGAGGACAGAACACCATCGAATTTTCTTACTTAAGTACCCACAAGTACCCACAAGAATAAATGAGCTATATCTAGCAGACCAAAAACGCTCAAAATCTGTAAACAGATTGCTTTCGGCTGTTGAAATAGCTGCCATCAAAATGGAAGTGCAACAGCAGCTTCCTATTGATTAACTCCCTTTGGAAGATGTGGACAACGAAGACCTGATTGACGCTGAAGGCATAGGTGCTAGGGATAATGAACATCAAGTACCAGATCCACTAAAACCACATCCGGCAATTAATAGCGTTGACGCAAACAGCGAAATCCCAGAAAAACGACAGCACCTTGAAAGGAATTTTGGTCATGCTTTACTAGAGTCCATACATCTAGAACCAACATAAAGGCATTCTCTTTCCCAGATGAACATCACAAAGGATCTGCTTGCAATAATAGGACACCTGAACAGCAAGGTTTCACCCATGAATTTCAAAGCAATATTAACTGCGTCAGTGGTGCAAACTCTTGTGTAATGTGCAGCTGTTGCAACCGTTAGAACGTTGGGCCGCAGAACTAGGCCTACAAATTCAGTCTTAGCCTATAGAAGGGATAGGGATCCACCATGGAAGATTAGGTTGGATATGGATGTCAGCAAAGTAAGGTGAAAATTTCCTTTCTCAATATGAAAAAGGAAACAGAACCAGAAAGCTTATACACCATGTTATTGAAATCATCCACCCTCGGTACATCGAGACATTCACACCAGCAATATTGGATGAGACTATAGACTCCCAATGGCAAAAACTTGATGTTCTTACTGTTAGACTGCGTCAGGGCAAGAAAAGTAGTGCAAGAAGGCAACAAAATCGAACCTTTCAGGCAGATGAAAGAAGGTTCTATCGTGAACTGAGTGCAAAGCAAAATAACCAGCAAAACTCCAAAGTTTCTCAATTGGAAGACATGACTAACTACTGGCCGGGTGTTTAGGGAAAAACTAACAGAAGTAATTTGGACACTGCGAGAATGACATCGAGACAATGGCCTCGAAGAAGAGATTGATTCTGAAGAGTTATCTTAATTCGGCAAACAAAATCAGGGCAATCAACACCTATGCCATCCCTGTCCTCACGTAATCCTTTGGGCTCATCAAATGGTCTAACACCGACATTGAAAGGTTTAACAGAACCGTCCGCGTAGAAATGACGAAGCACCGAATGCACCGCAGTAATTCGGCGATTGAAAGGGTAGTTCTACCACGACAAAAAGGGGGTAGGGGCATTGTAGATGTCAAGAAACTGTGTAAGTCATAAGTTATACAGTTGCGAGACGATTCTAACAGCAAGCGAGATGTTGCGCTTTATAATACCATTTGTGAAGCGGATCTTGACTACACGCCCTTGAGTGTGTCCTCAGAGGAGGCCTTGAATATCAGGGCAGAAACCATAGAGGAATTAGAAACGCAATATAGACCGAAAGTCATCCACGGCGAGCACATTATTGGTTGTTGTCGTGTAATGGCTCAAAGAGAATATACGCACAGACATGATGATGTGGCGGGCATTACACATCAACAACTTGCCCTAAACCTAAGACTCTGAACAGAATGGATGCCTTTCTATAGATACATTGCAATGCACGTTTTAGAAAACGAAGATTACATCTTATATTAGGATGTTCCTATCCAGACGGATCATTACATCGAAGCCAATCGCCCCGACATCGTTATGCGAGAGAAAAAGGTGAAAAAGTCTACATCATTGACATTGCTTGTCCACTTAACCAAAATTTTCAGGCAACCTATGGGGACGGGGTTTTGTCAAGCTCAGCTTAGAGGGCTTAAGCAGGATATCCTGACCGTGTGTAGGGTAAACAAGGTCACCATTCGCCCGGTCGTTATCTCCTCCACGGGAAACGTTCATGCAAAGTGCGTACAAATCTTGAAAGAGCTGGGAGCTCGAAATTCGCTACATCTAATTCATCAGGCAGTCTTGCTGAACACGTGCCGTATCTTCCAGAGTTTTCTGGGCGTGAACAATGATAGCGGCTAAAATCGCCCTCTGTGGCCATCTCGCGTACACGGCAGATGTCTGTGATGAACACATTTCTTAAAATTTATTTTTTAATTCATTCTATTTTGATTTCGGCTACAGGCAATGTGCACGAAAGATACACTGAACATCTTGAACATTTAGGAGTCAGTAGGGTACTGGCAGCAGCTCAGAAAACAGTTTTATTAAACAACTGCCGCATTGTAAGAAACTTTCTAGATCATCAGGAAGCAAGCGACTAAAAACCTATGGAGTGATTGATGGTATCTCTAAGAAAGCATCCAGAGGACACTCGCGGCCGCAGTGTGAGTATAACAGCGGTAAAAAAACGAACTGCAAACTACACCATGCTCCTAATATTGCAACTAAGACATCATCGCAAATGATTTCAAACATCGTATTAAATTAACTAATAACATCCACATCTCATCAGTCACTTGCCTTAGTCCGTGGCTATGATGGAAAACCGGATTCACCCGAGAACAAGTTTGAAAAAAATATATGGCGTAGGGATATGGCGACCCCATCGCCCGAGAGCTCCAGCTCTGTTGGCAAAGAAGCTCACCGGCGCGAAGAGGATTCATGCAGAGGTTAGATGAACATTGGGTCAATATGCACCCGACATAAGCTCATACAACGCCTCAGTGTTTAAGAGATCAGGTATCCTTTTTACGCAAAAAGGGATATAAAGCTCTTTATCTGCAAGTAGAAGAGCAACATCCTCCAGCGAACATACAGCCCGTTCCAGCAAGACCACCTTTGCAGATAGCCGATAATGCCAACATGAGAACTAGAAGATCAAAAATCTACCAAAAAGTCTTTATCCGGATAGCCGAAGCTAATACTGCTCTCCCCGATATGCTACCCGAAGATGTTAATCTCTCGAATCTGAACTGTGTAGTTTACGAGAAGGCGGCCTCCCTGCTTAGCGACAATAGAAGCAATGATACTTCAGTACGCCTGAGTAAGACTCGCGAGCGTATTGCACAGCTTCAGTTTAAAATTAAAACGGCACTTGCTCGAAACTTAAGGAAAGCAAATCACACGCTGAACAAGTGTAAACTGTTGACTATCAAGCAGTACTGGACGCAACAAATAAGAGCTCTTTCCAAAGAGCCAAAGAGCGCCTTGAACGGCGAGTAAAGTGAATTCAGGAACATACCACCTTTTCTACTCATCCTTCTCGTCTTTTCAATAAAACGTCATGTGCCGTTGATAATCCGCCTAGTCGATAAGAGATTATTATCGCTAGAACTAAGAACTTTTCAACACCAGGGCCAGATAAAATCAACAACTTTTGGCGGAAGAAGTTCGCTTCTATGCAACAACATCTAGCTCATATATTCACTACTTTCTTAAACGGAGAACAACCCATCCCGCAGTGTAGGGTAGTGTAGGGTAGACTAAATAAAGTATATAAGTATATAAGTAATATATAAAATTGAAAAAAAGGTTAAACGACCACCGCAGGGAGAGTTGCTCCCAGTGGGACCCGATTTACCACGGTAAATGTAAATGTAGGCCACGTCTCACGACCCTGAGATGGGTGACCGCAGGGCACGACGAAATCACGATGACAGGCCGGCGAAACCCTCGCGTGCCTTGAGAACACGAAGCGACCCAAGGATGACAGCTTTCTGCATCCATCTCGCAAGTGCCTTGGCATACTTTTGGCAGGCGGGTATGGATTTAAGGTTAAGAGCAGTGAACAGAGTACAATCGTTGCAGCTCCCTTTTTGAGGTCTTGATACCTCTCCTCCCTTACCTTCTCCTTAGTAGTGATGTTGTAGACGGCCGGAGCCGAGAATTCGATCACGAATATAGTTCGTTTCCTGAGTCTTGGAGAACGATGTCAGGCCTCAAGCGTTCGGCAGGGCAGGGCCAACACATTCAAGTCATTCAAATAAAGTGACCGTAGACGCACCTCAGTGCCCCCCGTGGATCTATGAAAAACACAAGTATCTTGGTACAGCAAAAATTTTCTCAACTCTTGGTCTCAAGAGTGGTTACTGCCAGGTCCCAATGTCTTCCGGATCGCGCCAGTACACCTCCTTCTCCAAGCCGAGAGGAGGTCAATTCGACTTCCGAGTCATGCCATTGGGCCTCAAAAATTCACCAGGTACCTTTCTAAACTTCATGAGGAAATTCCTTGGTCACGTTCTTGGTTACGTTGTCAGCACGAGCGCAAATTCAGTCCAACCCGTTCATATTGGAACAATCAAAAATTCTACTTCTCCACGCACACGCAAAGAAATGCGTTCCTTTCTCGATATCTGCAATTGTTAGAGGAACATATACCATAAACCTCAGTTATTCTAGCTTCTTTGTCAGACCTACTCTCGAAGAAAAGGCCTTATAAAATGACGTATGAAAGATTGATGCTTCCGAGGCGGCAAAACTCGATTTCCGAACTTCAGCAATCCTTAGCCACCCTGATCTCTCATAGATATTCGTCCTGCAGACCGTTGCCTGCGTTTGAGGTATAGGTACCATCCTCATGCAAACGTTATTGGCCATTCTTGAAGAATCAGATTTTCATCCTACGAACAGATAGTAAGACGCTTACTTGGTTGGAGCACCCGAAAGATACACGTGATAAACTTACACGATGGGACATTTTCCTCAGCCGTTTTCCATGTATCATTGAGCACATGACAGGAAAGGACAATGAGTTACACGACGCACTGCGGCGCCATCCGAATCCCAACGAGATTTCTCCAGGCTAAGCTGATCTGGAACCAATGTTGCCACCTACCCGATCTATCATGGAAACCGATGACGCCGATCGAATTTCATTCCTCAGAGCTATACAACATCCACCAACGCCGCCTTTATTTTAAGGAGTCATAGACGTTCAGCAAGTGGACCCGATGATACCTTGCGAGTATCATGACTCACCTCTTTCGGGATATTAAAGTACCAACCAAGTCATGCCTGGGAGTCAGTGTCCGTCGAGTTAATGGGCCCCTACCCTCATACTCGGGAAGAAAATCGGTTTACACTCATTGTGACCGATTTGTCCACTTGTTGGGTGGAAGCCTTTCCTCTTCGCTCTTCAAAAGCACCAGGTCTCACCAAGATCCTCCAGAAGGTCTTCTCACGATACAGCTACCCGAGACACATCCTAAGTGACGACGGGACCCAGATAACATACCAAGTTGGGACAGAAGCAAACCACCGTTGGGAATATGAACTATGGGCAACGCATGTGTGCATCATTTAGGCGCCAACCTCAACGAACGCCGGGAGCTGGAGAGAGCAGGGGATCAAAGGACATGTGACCGTTACGTACAAGACATCCTTTACGGTCGATAACGAAAACAGAACGCGGCTACGGGATTCCCCCCGATTTTCCTACTTTTCGGCAAGGTCATTTCCACGCCAGGAAATATCCGGGATATCAGGCCCGATACGCTTATCCCTAAGTAGACCCAATTTCATCCCAGAAGATGGGGTGTATTGTTTGCAGCGCAAGTTTTCAAACAAGGTTGAAGACTACAACGCCCAGCTTGCCAACACACGTACCGGACCCTTCCAAGTCTTCAAAAACCTCTCGGGGAAGGTTTACTGGCGCAATGAAGAAAATAAAGGCCCTCGAGGCACCGCAACTACCGACTCTGGAGGAGGAGCTCGAAGGTCAACCAGAGGTCGGGTATGAAGATCCTCCTCGAAAAATTCAGGGGTAGCCGGAAGCCGACGTACCATCGCTTCCGGACGCGTATTATCGCACGAGAAGCAGACGTACTTCAGCCTCAACACGCTTACGCCAATATTCAACCCGCACCACGGGCTCATATGCCAAACAAGAGACGAGACGAGCGCGGTGAACCCAGCAGGCCTTACCGTCTACGTTCAGGCGCACTATTTGCCAACCGTAACGCGCAGTCCGATGCATCTTAGCGAAGGCGTTTCTAGGTTACTTATAGAGTTCTGTAAACAATAGGTTATCGAAAGATACATATATTCGATTTTTTATAAATAGTTTGAGCTGCCATGAGGCACAACTAGTTTCCTTCAATGTCAAAACTGACTAAAATGGAGATGACCGCAAGGAACCTCTTAAAGGGATCCCCGATGATTTTTTTTAAAGGTTTGAAAACCCTACCCGCGGAGGGGTGGGGTTGTTGTAATCCGCCGCTCAAAGTTCAGAAACGGTGAGTGAATTTTTAATTTTATTGCATTGAGCCTCATTTGGAACTTTTCCACAAGTTACCGGACGAGGATCTAAAGGTCGAATTCAAATATTGCTCCGTGTTTCAATGCGAGACCACTTTCTCTACCTGCTATCTCTATCGGACGCCTGCCATGGAGAAGGACGACTCTACCAACTTCTTTCTCTCTCTCTCTCTTTTCTCTACCCTCTCACTCGTATTCCAAAAGCTCCTGGTAATTTTCTTTCTTCGGTCTTCCAGAGCTTTTTCTGCAAGTCTAACATTCTGCTCATGCTGATCAAGTTTAAGCAATAATTCAGAGGATAGAGTTTCGCCATAAACTGAGTCAGGCTAAATAATTAAAACATAAAGTAAGTGCTTTGAACAGATAAATAAATCCATTTAGTAATTATCGGGGTCGCTTTCTTGGTGAAATATATTTTCATTTAGTTAGGTACAATATTACTGTCATCATTAAGATTTGTTATATTAAATTTTTTAAATGTTCATAGAAGTTTTTTGAAAAGCTACTTACCATTTCTACCGATACTATATATCGCTATTATTATAATATTATTCCACTTGCATTGTATTATAATATTACTATGTTATGTTATAATGCTCTAATATTATATATAATAATGTACAAGCGTAGGTAGTATGAAGTTGGTTCTGTTCGCAGTATGAAGTTGATCCTGTTCGCAGTATGAAGTTGGTTGTGTTCGCACTATGAAGTTAGTTCTGTTCGCATCTAATGCATTCCGTTCGCACCATGAAGTTGGTTTGCAGAAATGCTTTTTTTTATTCCTGTTTCTTTAAAATGGTTCGATATAATATTTAAAGTTTATAAATATATAAGTGTAACATGAAATAATATTTTATTGATAATATATGCAATTATTTGGAATCAATTTAATCTTCGAAATTGTGTAACAAAATGAAATTGATAATTGGAGACTAATATTTTTGAAATAAACATATATTGCTTTTCTGTTGAATTCTGATATTAGTTTTAGTAAAAATAATTTAATTTCTAAATTATATTATAATTACAGAATGAATTTGAAAATTATAAAAGTTGTTTGACTTTCCCATTTAAATCTTTAAAAAATGTCAATGCAATATTTTTTATTCTTACTCCTTTATCAGTTTTCAGCTTGAGATTTTCAACATTAAAATATTTGAAACTGGAATCATTTAACATTCAACATTGTTTAATTGAAAGCATGTATCAAAACATTGAAAATGGTTTGGTTTCATTTCTAAATCATCTACAATTTTATCGTTTGAAAATAATTATATCTTATAGTTAAAAAAATCATTAAAATTAAATGCTTGGTTAAATAATTCATTTTTAAGGTAAATGCACCTATTTGTGTCCAAGCTCCTACTTGCGTCCTAACACGAACATAACAAGAATTTCATTTTTCATGGTGCGCGCCGTAAGTGGCCATTCGTGTTTACTAGTGCGCAGAGAGCAAATTCTTAATAGAGCGAACTATGAAACGGACTGTCGATTTTGTCGTTATTGCGGATCCGCAGAAATAATTACCAGGTAAGTCAAGTGTCGTGTGCAATCCCGCTCAACAAGCTATTCAAAAATCTGGTTTTATCACACGAATGGTCAGTGAATTATTTATATCACACAATAGTCGCTAAGTAGCGCAACAACATTTTGATGTACATGCGTGCGTCCGTATACTTAAAATATTCGAAATAATTGAACTGTGAGTGTATTTCTGCTGAAAATTGTCGTAAGTGATGTGAAAAATATTTCTCTTTCGATATGCACTGTTTTTTTTCTGCGGTAAAGCCTATAAAGTGACATAAGTTTTATCGCAATAATTCGAGTCTATCATAACCTTTGAAGAGCGGACGCAAACAGGGTCCTACAAATTCAGCCTTCTGTCTTTATACCTCTCCCTCGTTTCCTTCTCCTTGGCTATGACGTTTTTGTCAGTTGGTGCCGAAAATTCGATAACGAACATGGTTCGTTTCTCGAAGTGAAGGAGCACTATGTCAGTCCTCGAGTGCGCAACAGAAACAATTGTCGAGAATATGAAGTTCCAGTATATGAGGCACTTCTCATTTTCGACAATTGACTCTATTTCCCTAGGAGCGTTTAGCGGAGCGGTAGTTGGGCTAATGCCGTAAGAGAGAAATAGATGGTAATAAAGCAATCTTAGTGCCGCATTGTGCCTTTGGATGTAGGTCGTTCCCGCATGAGTTGGACAACTAAATAGTATGTGTCCTAGAGGCTCGGGGTGTGCATGACACGCTCTGCAGCCATCATCGGGAATGCCTTGGCTCAAATTTGTAGCGACGGCATGCTAGAGTGGAAATGACACCGTCTTGACATGCCAAAATGAAACCCTCCGTGCATGACCTCAGTCCGGGCGATTTAAGGAAAGCAAACGTTAGCTAGAGCTAGATGTAGTTTCTCTTTATTTTAAGCAAAGACCTTAAGATCATCCATGTAAGATACATGAGTTACCTTATGCTTTCGATTTCCTGGTTTGCCGCAGAGGTACCCTTCGGAATGGTGAACTGCGAGAGATAATGGCAATAATGTGAGGCAAAAGAGAAGAGGGCTCATGGTGTCGCCCTGAAACACACCTCTCTGAAAGGTGACACTGTTAGTGACCACACGATGTTTTCAGGTTGAATCGAAAGCTTTCCGGTTAATCAATCCAGGGCATCGATAGGAATCGCTGGTAGGATGCTGCGTCTTTACAAACACATCTATCGATAAGCAAGTTCTCCCGACATCCTGCTACGCCTTTCTTTGAGCCGCGTTGTTCATACATCTCTCGCCACACAGGTCCCATTGTCCGAACAATCCTATCATTTACGATAGCTGTGAAGATCTTATACAGTGTGTGCAGACAAGTTATTGGCCTGTAATTCTTAGGGGCAGCTAAGTTTCCCGTCTTCGGCAGGAGCACTGTGCGCCCTTCCACCAACCACTCCAGAATAGGCTCTTCCGACTTTAGATATGAGGTGAAAATGCGGGCCAGCTGCTGGCGGGTTGAAGGATACTTCTTCCACTATAATGTCTTGATACCATCTGGTCCCGGAGCGGAATAGTTTTTCATGCCTTTTAATACGTTTTTCACCTCCTCAGTAGTGATAGGTCGGCTTTCCTCCTCGGGTGTTATGAGGGCACTGCACAGCTCCTTGAAGCTATTTATATTCTTTGAGTATTCTTTCAGTGGATGCTGGACTTCGTAGACTTCTCTCAAAAATGCCTCGACTTCATCTGGTGTGGGCGGGTGGCCGACAGTAAGTGGAGGGTCTTGGAAGAGTCGAGATGGGTCAGACAAAAACTATTGATTTTCTCTGACCCACCTCTCTCTCCGCTTTAGACCAGATGTTATGTAGTCAATCACACACTGAATGCGGGGCGCGTACTGCCTTGCCCAGTCTATCTTTGTTTTGAGTTGATGCATTCGTCTTTTGGTCTGATGATCAGCCGTTGGTTTTGTTTCCACGAAGCTCGTCATCCAGTTCAGCCAGATCTTTGGGTTTTAAAGAAACCTGGATGTTGATGTTTCTCCGGGTCCTGAAGAGCTGAGTTGGCACATAAGTCTTTTGGTCTTATGATCAACCGTTGGTTTTGTTTTACGGTTTGCACCTGCCAAACCTCTCGCTGCATTGTACACACTACAATTGATAGTCCAGAGGTCGGATGCCTCGGAAAAATCTCCACGAAGCTCGTCATCCAGTTCAGCCAGATCGTTGGGCTTGAGAGAAACCTGAATGTTGATGTTTCTCTGAGTCCTGAAGCATCGCTCTTCCTCTATTGGATGCCTGCTCGCGGTTGGTCTTAGTGTCGCACACGTTTTTGCGAAAAATGCGAGAGCTCTGGGTGTCTCACACCACAGAGTATGCAGTCGCGCTAGGTAACCTTTTCGTTCAGGGGCCATACTGGTATCATAGCACTCCAGCAGGTCGTCCCTGAGTCGATCCGTCCACTTAAAAGTAATGAGATTCTGCCGTTCAATTGCATTGGCTCTGCCTTGATTGTCTCCCCCAACTCTAGGGTTGTCGGCATTGTTGTCCGACCCATGGTCGGCAGCCCTGCGCGTTCGATTGTTTTGAACCGCATTTACTACAACTATGTTTGATGTTGTCATTCTTGTTCCCACGAGCAGTTAGGGAAAAGGGTTCGTCCATCCTTGTAGAGCCCCGCATGCAAGGATAAGGCTGCATACTCTGAGAGGTCGCCCGGTATCCCAGAGTTAACGTTTGAGACACCTCACCCAGGTGCCATTCAGCTTTCGGCACGGTTGTTACGCCTCCGCTTAGGGGTTACGCCTTCGGGAGCATTCCTGGACAATTGTCCGCGACTGCTTATTAATTATTGTGACCATATTCAGCAGAAACCCTTGGTACAGGGACCCTCTATCCGCAACCCCAGGACGCGTTCGGTGGCTTTGTCATAGGCCCTTCGGTTCGATTCCCAAGGAATCAAAACCGAAACGATTGACCGGCAGAATATCATTACTTTTAAGTGGACGGATCGACTCAGGGACGACGTGCTGGAGTGCTATGATACCAGTATGGCCCTTGAACGAAAAGTTTCCATGGCGCAACTGCATACTCTCTGGTGCGAGAAACACCCAGCGCTCTCGCATTTTTCGCAAAAACGTCTGCAAAACCGTGCCGAGGAACTCCGGAAAAGGGGTTATATAAGTGGAGCACCTACTCAATCGCAGCCAGAACAAGCCGGCAACAGAGAAAGAGAGGCGACATTGAGACCAACCGCGAGAGGGCATCCAATAGAAGAAGAGCGATCCTTCAGGACCCGCCGAAACATCAACATTCAGGTTTCTCTCAAGCCCAAAGATCTGACTGAACTGGATGACGAGCTTCGTGGAGATTTTTTGCGAAGAATCCGACCTCTGGACTATCAATTGCAGTGTGTATAATGCAGCGAGAGCTTTGGCAGATGCAAACCGTAAAACAAAACCAACGGTTGATCATAAAACCAAAAGACGAATGCATCAACTCAGCACAAAGATAGGCTGGGCAAGGCAGTACGCGTCTCGCATTCAGTGTGTGATTCACTACATGACATCTGGCAGGACTTTCACTGCCAAGGTTTGACAGTTCGCGCGCGAACTGCGGACACGTCATCACACAGTCAACAAGTCAAAGCTACTGACCATCAGGCAGCATATTGTTGACAGAATACGAGTACTATCTAACGCTAGGAGAAGTGTAGAGCGGAGAGAGAGGTGGGTCAGAGAATATCATCAGTTTTTGTCGGACCCATCTGCACTCTTCCCAGACCTTCCAGTTACTGTCGTCCACTTCAAGAAGGCTCAAAGAACATAAATAGCTTCAAGGAGCTGTGCAATGCCCTCATAACATCTGAGGAGAAGGCCCACCTATCACTACCAAGGAGGTGAAAAACATATTAAGAGGCATGAAAAACTATTCCGCTCCGGGACAGGATGGTATCAAGACCTTCAGGTGGAAGAAGTTTCCTTCAACCCACCAGCATCCGGCCCGCATTTTCACCTCATATCTAAAGTCGGAAGAGCCTATTCCGGAGTGGTTGATGGAAGGGCGCAAAGTGCTCCAGCCGAAGACAGGCAACTTAGCTGACCCTAACAATTACTGGCCAATAACTTGTCTGAACACACTGTATAAGATCTTCACAGCCATCCTAAATGATAGGATTGTTCGGACAATTGGACCTGTGTGGCGAGAGATGTACGAACAACGCGGCTCAAAGAAAGGCGTAGCTGCATGTCGGGAGAACCTGCTCAACGATAGATGTGCCTGTAAAGACGCAGCATCCTATCAGCGTTACCTATCGATGGCCTGCATTGATTACCGGAAAGCTTGAAGGTTCATCCACACATCGCGAGGTGCATAGAAACATTAATGCCGCTTTGGAAAACCAGATTTATTCTCTCATCTGGAAAACATCGTGTGATCACTAACAGTGTTATCTTTCAGAGAGGTGTGTTTCAGGGCGAAACCATGAGCCCCCTCCTCTTTTGTCTCACATTATTACCACTATCTCTCGCACTTCACCATTCCGAAGGGTACCTCTGCGGCAAACCAGGAAACCGAAAGCATATGGTCACTCATGTATTTTACATGGATGATCTTAAGATCTATGCTAAAAATGAAGAGAAACTACATCTAGCTCTAGACATTGCCAAAGAGTACACTCAAGAGATTGGAATGGAGTTTGGGTTAGAGAAATGCAGCAAGGTTGATTTGAAGAAACGAAAATTTAATGGCAACCCCGAAGATCCTGAGCTCATCGACAGAAGCGCTATACGACACATTGGCGCTGGAGAGACCTATACATACCTGAGCGTGCCACAGAGCCGCATTCAGGACGTGACATCTATATAGGATACTCTCCGATGCAGATACAAACGTCTCATCCTACGGATATGGTCTTCCGAACTGTCGCCGAGGAACAAAGTATCTGCAACGAAGATGCTTGTCGTCCCAGTGGTACTCTATTCATTTGGAGTAGTTCCATGGACGGAAGACGAGCTCAGACACCTCGATATCGCGTCCCGAAAGGTGTTGGAAAACTGTTGATTTTCTCTGACCCACCTCTCTCTCCGCTCTAGACTTCTCCTAGCGTCAGATAGTACTCGTATTCTGTCAACAATATGCTGCCTGATGGTCAGTAGCTTTGACTTGTTGATTGTGTGATGACGGATCCGCAGTTCGCGCGTGAACTGTCGAACCTTGGCAGTGAAAGTCCTGCCAGATGTCATGTAGTCAATCACACACTGAATGCGGGACGCGTACTGTCTTGCCCAGCCTATCTTTGTGCTGAGTTGATGCATTCGTCTTTTGGTCTTATGATCAACCGTTGGTTTTGTTTTACGGTTTGCATCTGCCAAAGTTCTCGCTGCATTATACACACTGCAATTGATAGTCCAGAGGTCGGATTCTTCGCAAAAAATCTCCACGAAGCTCGTCATCCAGTTCAGTCAGATCTTTGGGCTTGAGAGAAACCTGAATGTTGATGTTTCGGCGGGTCCTGAAGGATCGCTCTTCTTCTATTGGATGCCCTCTCGCGGTTGGTCTCAATGTCGCCTCTCTTTCTCTGTTGCCGGCTTGTTCTGGCTGCGGTTGTGTAGGCGCTCCGCTTATATAACCCCTTTTCCGGAGGTCCTCGGCACGGTTTCTCAGCCGTTTTTGCGAAAAATCCGAGAGCTCTGGGTGTTTCTCGCACCACAGAGCATGCAGTCGCGCCATGTAACCTTTTCGTTCAGGGGCCATACTGGTATCATAGCACTCCAGCAGGTCGTCCCTGAGTCGATCCGTCCACTCAAAATTAACGAGATTCCGCCGGTCAATCGCATTGACTCCGTCTTGATTGGCTCCCCCAACTCTAGGGTAGTCGGCATTGTTGTCCGACCCATTGTCGGGAGCCCTGCGCGTTCGATTGTTTTGAACCGCACTTCCTACAACTATGTTTGGTGTTGTCATTGTTGTTCCCACGAGCAGCTAGGGAAAAGGGTTAGTCCATCCTTGTAGAGCCCCGCGTGCAAGGATAAGGCTGATACTCTGAGAGGTCGCCCGGTATCCCAGAGTCACCGTTTGAGACACCACACCCAGGTGCGATTCAGCTTTCGGCACGGTTGTTACGCCTCCGCTTGGGGGTTATTCCTTCGGGACCATCCCTGGACAATTGTCCGCGACTGCTTATTAATTATTGTAACCATATTCAGCAGAAACCCTTGGTACAGGGACCCTCTATCCGCAACCCGAGGACGCGTCCGGTGGCTTTGTCATAGGCCCTTCGGTTCGAATCCCAAGGAATCAAAACCGAATACCGAATGGCGGTATATATATATACACATACACAAAGGGTGTTCCAGACTCAAGTGACTGGACTTATATGGCTGTATAAAAATAAAAAAAATAAATCGAAAATACCTTTTCCAAAAAGCAGTTGAAGTTGGAACCTCACCTCGCCGCTCGCTACAATAAACTGCGTTAGACTCACACTCACGCGCGCACGACTGTTTATACCGCGCTCCTGATTGGTGCAGCTTAAATATTTAACAACTCAAAAACTAAAACTTCAACTGATTTTTGGAAAAGGAATTTTTTATTTATTTTTTTTATTTTTATACAGCCACCGAAAGCGTCCTCAGGTTGCGGATAGAGGGTCCCTGTACCAAGGGTTTCTGCTGAATATGGTTACAATAATTAATAAGCAGTCGCGGACAACTGTCCAGGGATGGTCCCGAAGGAATAACCCCTAAGCGGAGGCGTAACAACCGTGCCGAAAGCTGAATGGCACCTGGGTGAGGTGTCTTACACGGTGACTCCGGGATACCGGTCGACCTCTCAGAGTATGCAGCCTTATCCTTGCATGCAAGGCTCTACAAGGATGAAAGAACCCTTTCCCTATCTGTTCGTGGGAACAACAATAACACCACCGGAACACCAAAAAGTTGAAGGCGCGGTTCAAAACGATCGAACGCCCAGAGCACACGACAATGGGTCGGCAAACAATGCCGATCATCCTAGAGTTCGGAGTGCTGAAAATAATTTAGATGGAAACACGAAGACGAACCGGCGAAACGCCCACATTGAGTGGACGGATCAACTCAAGGATAACTTGCTAGACTGGTACGATGCCAGCATTATCCCTGTCCGCCGAGGCTTTATGGCGCGTATACACACTCTGTGGTGCCAGAAACACCCAGACCTTCAGCACGTTTCGCATCAGTCTTTGCGAAATCAAGCCGACTACCTCCGGAAAAATGGATATGTACGCGGAGCGCTTCCCCAACCGCTGCTTTATGAAGCTGCAGACGAACCTTGTTCAACGCCGATAGATTGGAAGACCAAATCTGTCGAAGAAGATGCTTGTATCTGCTTCGGAGAGACTCCTTCACTGATGTTACGTCCTGAATGCGGCTTTCAGGCACGCCCAGGTATGTATAAGTCTCTCCAGTATTAAGGGCCCTGGAAATCGAGTGTAAATCGCAAAAATCAGATTAAGGCCAAACGGTGAAGCCATTTTGTCTGATTTTTTGTATACATACTCTAAAGAGTATAAAGACTCGCTGTACAGTTCGCTTTTTTCGAAAAAATGTATTTTTCATGTAAAAATTAAAAGAAAGAAATTTTCCTCGACTTCATTCAGGGGCGAACACACCGTATACGAAAACTAGGGGCCCCTACCCAAATGAGTGGGAGAATTTACGGAAGTTTGGGTGGGTGTAGATGGTTGGGGATGGATAATATCATGAAATGCAGGCTTTAAGTAAAATCAAACTGTAAACAAATAAAATCTTATAATCAATTTGCCCAAGGATTCATGCATGCAATATTCACGCCGAATCAGTGTAACTGTACAATTTTCGGCAACTTACTCCGAAAATTGTACCTTGTACATTCAATGACAATATACAAGCTCTCTGTATAAAAAGGAAGATTATACAAACATGCAAGATATCAATTATCCGTGTCGCCCAATTTCCTCCGAAAATAACAGATTTATTCGCATTGTACACAAACTTTGCATGTTTGCACAACTCAGGGGCTGTCTGCAATAACCGGTTATATAAGTCTAGCGCTCCGTTTTGTTTTTCGCGAGAGCTTGTACAAAAGGATGAACTAGTTTGTTAAACATTAATTTTTTGGCTGAAGATGCATAATTTTTGTTTACAATTCATCTCTTTGCTATAAAATTGAACTAATTTCTAAAAAATTAATCATTTTCAGTTGAAACTTAAATTATTTCGTTGAAAATTCGTATTTTTCAGTATAAAATCATTCTTATTCTTTAGGAATTAATATTTTGTATTGAAACTTTCACTGTTTTGTCAAAACTTGATCTACTTTCTTCAAAAAAGTGAACAATTTTTTACAAAGTATCCTTTTTGGTTGACAAGTCATCAACTGTTTCGTTGATCATAAATTCATCTCTGTTGCTTAAAAATATTCTACTTTCATGCAAATTTAACAATTTGGTTAAAAAGTCATTTCTTATGAGGATTCTTCACGTTACTTGAAAATTCATATGGTTGGTTGAAAATATAACTATTAAAAAAAAATTATTGTTTTCTTTGAAAATTTATTAATTGTTTTAACTGAAAAATTGACTCCCACTTCAAAATTTATAATTGTAGTTGAAAAATCATCTCAGTATAATCTTCCTCTCTATACATAGAGAGCTTGTGTATTGTCATGCAATGTACAAGGTACTACTTTCGAAGTAAGTTGCCTAAAATTGTACAGTTACACTGATTCGGCATGAATATTGCATGCAAGAATTCGGGGGCGAAGCGATTATAAGATATTATATTGTTTCCAGTTTAATTTTACTTAAAGTCTGCATTTCATGATATTATCCACCCCCAACCACTTACACCCAACCAAACATTTGGGAATTCACCCACTCATTTGGCCTGAATCTGATTTTTGCGATTTACACTCGATTTCCAGGGCCCTTACGATGTCTAATAAAACTTATATCCACAAGCTCAGGGTCCTTGGGAACGCCAGTAACCTTTCCTTTCTTCAGATTAATTTTGGCACACGTGCCCAGTCCACAGTCCATCCCAATCTCTCCTGTGTACTTCTTGACGAACAAGCCAGCAACAGAGAAAGAGAGGCGACATTGAGACCAACTGGTGGCAGGCATCCAATAGAGGAAAAGCGATACTTCAGGACCCGGAGAAACATCAACATCCAGGTTTCTTTAAAGCCCAAAGATCTGGCTGAACTGGATGACGAGCTTCGTGGAAACAAAACCAACGGCTGATCATCAGACCAAAAGACGAAGGCATCAACTCAAAACAAAGATAGACTGGGCAAGACAGTACGCGTCCCGCATTCAGTGTGTGATTGACTACATAACATCTGGCAGGAATTTCACCGCGAAGGTTCAACAGTTCGCGCGCGAACTGGGGATACGTTATCACACACTTGAAAAGTCAAAGGTGCTGACCATCAGGCAGCATATTGTTGACAGAATACGAGTACTATCTAACGCTGGGAGAAGTCTAGAGTGGAGAGAGAGGTGGGTCAGATAAAATCAACAGTTTTTGTCTGACCCATCTCGACTCTTCCAAGACCCTCCAGTTACTGTCGACCATCCGCCCAAACCAGAGGAGGTCGAAGCATTTTGGAGAGAAGTCTACGAAGTCCAACATCCACTTCAAGAAGGCTCCAAGAACATAAATAGCTTCAAGGAGCTGTGCAATGCCCTCCTAAAATCTGAGGAGAAGGCCCACCTATCACTACCAAGGAGGTGAAAAACGTATTAAGAGGCATGAAGAACTATTCCGCTCCGGGAGTAGATGGTATCAAGACCTTCTGGTGGAAGAAGTT
This sequence comes from Andricus curvator, assembly GCA_932195095.1. Classification (NCBI taxonomy): domain Eukaryota; kingdom Metazoa; phylum Arthropoda; class Insecta; order Hymenoptera; family Cynipidae; genus Andricus; species Andricus curvator. Next base: position 80,661 of record CAKNYM010041065.1, read on the forward strand.
GCCTTCAACCCACCAACATCTGGCCTGAATTTTCACTTCATTTCTAAAGTCGGAAGGGCCTATTCCGGAGTGGTTGGTGGAAGGGCGCCCAGTGCTCCTGCCGAAGACGGGCAACTTAGCTGACCCTAAGAATTACAGGCCAATAACTTGTCTGAACACACTGTATAAGATCTTCACAGCTATCCTAAATGATAGGATTGTTCAGACAATTGGACCTGTGTGGCGAGAGATGTATGAACAACGCGGCTCAAAGAAAGGCGTAGCAGGATGTCGGGAGAACCTGCTTATCGATAGATGTGTTTGTAAAGACGCAGCATCCTACCAGCGATTCCTATCGATGGCCTGGATTGATTAACCGGAAAGCTTTCGATTCAACCTGAAAACATCGTGTGGTCACTAACAGTGTCACCTTTCAGAGAGGTGTGTTTCAGGGCGACACCATGAGCCCTCTCCTCTTTTGCCTCACATTATTGCCACTATCTCTCGCACTTCGCCATTCCGAAGGATACCTCTGCGGCAAACCTGGAGATCGAAAGCATAAGGTCACTCATGTATTTTACATGGATGATCTCAAGATCAATGCTAAAAATAAAGAGAAACTACATCTAGCTCTAGACATTGTCAAAAAGTACACTCAAGAGACTGGAATGTAGTTCGGGTTAGAGAAATGCGCCAAGGTTAATTTGAAGAAAGGAAAACTTAATGGCATCCCCGAAGATCCTGAGCTCGTCGACAGAAGCGCTATATGACACCTTGGCGCTAGAGAGACCTATACATACCTGGGCGTGCCACAGAGCAGCATTCAGGACGTGAGATATATAAAGGATACTTTCCGAAGCTGATACAAACGTCTCATCGGGCAGATTTGGTCATCCGAACTTTCGACGAGGAAAAAAGTATCGACAACAAACATGCTTACCGTCCGGTAATATTCTATTCATTTAAAGTGGTTCCATGGACGAAGAACGGGCTCAGATCCTTTGATATCTCACGCCGTCAAGGTGGTCGCCTAATACTGAATCTTGAATGTCTTCATAACAGGACCATTCTGGGTACAGCACATATAGTCACAAATAGACGGGACCCCCTTCTTAAAATGGTCAGGAAGCACGAAGAAGAGGGCAAAGGAGTGTTTCTGTACAAAGCAGCGGAGGAGGCTGCTGAAACACTGGGCCTTGACTTCAATATCAGGGCTGAGCAAAATGCATCAAATTCTATCCATCTCGAGTACTCACTCCCGAAGGCCCGAATTAAAAAAGCACAGGAGAAAAACTTCCGCCTTGACAAGAGGATGCACGGCATCTTCCACAAAAATGTGGAGGATCAGTCGATGTCGTATGAGCTAACGTTTGCTTTCCTTAAATCACCCGGATTGAAATCGGGCACGGAGGATTTCATTTTGGCATGTGAAGACGGTTTCATTTCCACTCTAGCATACCGTCGCCACATTTTGAGCCAAGACATTCGCAATGATAGCTTCAGAGCGTGTCATGCACACCCCGATCATCTAGGACACGTACTATCTGCTTGTCCAACTCATGCGGGTACGACCTAATCCAAAGGCACAATGCGGTACTAAGAGTGCTTTATTGCCATCTCTGTCACTCTTACGACATTAGTCGTGGGTAGTTGTCCAGGGATGGTCCCGCAGGAATAACTCCGAAGCGGTGGCGTAAAAACCGTGCCGAAAGCTGAATGGCACCTGGGTGAGGTGTCTTAAACGGTGCTCTGGGATACCGGGCGACCTCTAACAAGGGGTAGAACGCTAGGCTGATAGCCCCAAGGTTGGGCGTTCGATTCTCGCTATCCTTACTTTTTTTTCTTTTTTTTTCTTTATCAAAATGTTTGTTTATTCCATTTTTGAATAACATTTACTAAAATTATACCATTCAATGATTATTTATTCCTTATTAAAAAAAACTGTGTTTATCTTATTTTTTCCTATCACTCGTTTGGACAATTGTGCATTTTATTAAAATTCTTCATTCTTCAATAGTTTCTAGTATTTATATTTTTAAATTAAATTAAGAACAAAGTGTTTCAAATGATAATTTCAACAATAAATACAGAATTAAAATGTTAAAATGCATGTATGATGAGATGTTCAAGGTGGACGATAAAGGTTTATCGAATTGCACCACCAAAGTAATTCCGCCAAAGTGCACTCCTTGGGTCCAACCTTGTGATGTTTATTTTTACAGGCAGGAGAAAAATCTTATAAAGCGTCTTCAAAACTGTTCTTACTTGATCGAACATGATCGCGAAATAAATTCCCGAGAGGATAGTATAAAAATACAATGAATTTTTCACCATCAATTATCTTCTCCAATATTTTGTGATAGGTTGCATTATGTTTGGTATGCTTCGAAACTCTGTGATGATAGGAAAACTTATGAATGTGAATGAAGTACGCTTTCCCATCAATGTTCTGAAAAAACCATGTAAACGTAAAAAATCTGCGTCATTAGATGTGTCAGATGTCGCGAAACTTTTTGTGTTTCTTGCTTTTATGACCAGTATCACTCTGATTCGTGAGCGATACTACATAATCCTAATTATGTAAATAATAATAATTAAGAATAAATGTAAGTATGAAAAAGTAAATGCATTAAAGATAATTGGCTATTATTTATGTGTTTTTTTTTGTAGTTTGCATAGCGAGAATCGAACGCGCAACCTTGCGGCTATCAGCCGAGTGCTCTACCAGGGAGCTACCGACGCTGCAGGGCCAGATGGTATCAAGAACTTCTGGTGGAAGTTTACTTCTACACACCAACATCTGGCCTGCACATTCACCTCTTATTTAAAGTCAGAAACGTCCATTACGCAGTAGCTGGTGTTAGGACGCACTATACTGCTACCGAAAAAAGGCAACTTATCCAACCCGTAGAATTACGGGCCAATAACTTGTTTGAGCATACTGTCTAAGATCTTTACAGCTGTCCAAAACAACAGGATTGTTCGAAGAATTGAGCCTGTGTGGAGAGAGATGTACGAACAACGTGGCTCGAAAAAAGTTGTAGCATGTTGCCGAGAGAACCTGCTCATCGATAGATGTGTTTGTAAAGACGCAGCATCCTATCAGCGATTCCTATCGATGGCCTGGATTGATTACCGGAAAGCTTTCGATTCAACCTCCCATAGATTTATCATGTGTCTGTTGGAAAGCTTGAAGGTTCACCCACACATAGTGAGATGCATAGAGAGATTGATGCCCCTTTGGAAAACCAGATTTACTATCTTATCTGGAAATTATCGTGTGACAGCGAACAACGTAACCTTCCTGAGAACCGACTTTCAGGGCGATACCATGCGCCCTCTGCTTTTTTGCATCACACTTCTGCCACTATCTCTCGCACTACGAAGTTCTCCTGGATACCTCTGCGGTGACACTAATCATCGCGAGCATAAGGTCACTCATGTATTTCATATGCATGACCTGAAGATCTATGCTTCTGGTAAAAGCAAACTTCAGAGTGCTTTAAATATTGTCAAGAAGTACACAGGAGAGATTTGTATGGACTTTGGATTGGACATGTGTGCCAAGATTCATCTGAAGAAAGGAAAGATTATTGGCGTTCCCAATAGCCCTGAGCTTGTGGATATAAGTGGTATGAGACATCTTGACACTGGAAAGACCTGAGCATATTTGGGCGTGCCTCAAGGCAGCTTTCAAGACGTTACATCGGTGAAGGAATCTCTCCGAAGAAGATACAAGCATCTTCTTCGACAGATTTGGTCTTCAAATCTGTCGGCGTTGAACAAGGTATCTGCGACTAGCATGCTTGCCGTCCCGGTTCTACTCTACTCGTTAGGGGTGACCCAATGGACGAATAACGAACTTACGGCCCTTGATATTGCTACACGTAAGATCACACAAGATTCATCCGTTTCCGCGATTATACATCTCACGCCGTCAAGGCGGATGCGGACTTCTGAATCTGCAATGTCTTAATAACCGAAATGCTCTAAGTACAGCTTACATCGCTGCAAACGGCAGAGATCCTCTCCTAAAAATGGTCAGAAAACACGAGATGATTGGCAAAGAAGCGTTCCTTTACAAAGCAGCGGGGCAGGCGGCCGAGACCCTTGGAGACCGGTGTGGCGAGAGATGTACGTATAACGCAGGTCAAAAAACGCGAAACACACATAAATACATACATGGGCGTGTCACAGAGCCACACTTAGGACGTAACATCAATAAAGAATGCTCTCCGATGCTGATATAAACATCTTATCCGACAGATTTGGTCCTTCATACTTTCGTCAAGAAATAAAGTATCTGCAACAAACATGCTTGCCGTCCCGGTAGTACTCTATTTATTTGGAGTGGTTGGAGTGGACGAAAGAGAATCTCAGATTCTACGACAACGGGTAACGAAAGGTTATTCAAATGAACGAAAGCTTGCACCTTAAGTCCTCCGTTCCGCGACTTTACATCGCACGCCGTCAAGGTGGATGCAGAATACTAAATCTTGAATTTCTTCCCAACAGGATCATTTTGCGTGAGCAAAGTGCATGAAACGTTATCCATCTCGAGTACTCACTCCTAAAGTCCCGGATCAAGAAAGGAGAAAAACATCCGCAAACAGCTCCTCGACAAGAGGATGCACGGAATATTCTACATAAATGTGAAAGAGCAGTCGATCTCCTATGAGCTAAGGTTTGCTTTCCGCAAATCACCCAGAATGAAGGCGGTCACGGAGGGTTTCATTTTAGCTTGTCAAGACGGTGTCACTTAAACTTGAGCATACCGTCGCCACAAATTGATCTAAGATATTCCCGATGATAGCTGCAGAGCGTGCACTAAGAGCGCTTTATCACCACATCTGACACTCTTACAGCAATAGCTGCAACGTTCAGCTGAAACGTTACCGCGATTTTGCCGGGAGCAAGTAAAATTTTCTAGAATAGCACCCGCTCCCGATAAAATCTCGCGGTTGTCCTTATGACAAATTTTTAATTATATACCGCGTGATTTAACCGGGAGCATGTGTTATTCCAGAAAAAATGTCTCGCGAACGTGAGATATGTGGTTGCAGTCTGCGATGGACTCAATACGACGATCCGGCAAAAGTCTTGTGCACAATGAGGCACGGCGCGACCCAAGGAGGACCTCCTTCTGCATTTTTCCTGCAAGTGTCTCGGCATTTCGTTGACACGCAGGGATGTTCATCGGACTATGAACCAGTGAAAGCTTGGCATCTCCAAGAGATCACGACGACCAGCTGAACAGAATATTCGGGGTACAACCGTCGCAAATCCTTTATAAGGTATACCTCTTTTTCTTTTCATTCTGTCTTCTCATTTTCGACAATTGACACTTATGTCCCTATGACCGTTTGGCGGAGCGATATCAGGGTTAATACCGCAAGAGTAACAGAGATGTTAATAAAGCACTCTTAGTGCCGCATTGTGCCTTTAGATGTACGTCATGTGCATAACCTTTCGGAACCCGATGTCGAGAGATCTGAGCTCGTCCTTCGTCCATGGAACCACTCTAAATAAATAGCGTAGTACCGAGATAGCATGCATGTTCCTTGCAGATAATTTGTCCTCGCCGACAACTCGGAAGGCCAAATCTGTTGGATAAGACGTTTGTATCTGGATCGAAGAGCACCCTTTAGCAAGTCGTCCTAGCTTCAATGAACCTTGGCTTATTTTTCTAACTCAAACTCCATTCCAAACTCTCAAATGTACTCCTCGACATGCCTTCGGAGGTCCATGGCATGGTTTCGTAGCAATTGATACAAAAAGTGCGAGAACTCTGGCTGTTTCTCGCACTACAGAGCATGAAACCGCGCCATGTAACCTCTTCCCTCAGGGGCCATACTGGTATCGTCGCAATCTAGCAGGTCGCCCCTCAGGCAATCGGTAATCTCAAAACTATTGAGATGTTGCATGCGAGTGTAAGACTATATACTCTGAGAGATCATCCGGTATCCTAGATACATCGGTAGCGACACAAATTCCTGTTACCAAGCAGCCTTTCCGCAGGGTGGCTGACACCTTGGCTTGGGTTTTTTTTTCCTCAGGACCATGTCTGGACCATTTTCCGCGACTGCTTATTCAGTTTTTCGCCATATTCAGCAGCAGCACTTGGTACAGGGACCCTCTATCCGAAACCCGAGGAGGCGTCCGGTAGCCTCGTCAAAGGCTTCCCGTCTCAGGTCATAAAGAAACCGGACCTTCCTCACTTCCGATGTTAAAATTGAGGTCAAGGGTCTTGGTGGCCTGATCCGCCATTTTTAGGTGAGAATCTCTTCCACTTGTAGATGTCCGCGCCCGCCTTGTCGGCGTGGAATATATAATCGCGGAACGGACAAGTTGATATGCAAGCTTCTCTGCCTATGCATTATCTTTCGCGTAGAGATATCAACATTCAGCTTTCTGCACGGTTGTTACCCCTCCGCTTGGGAGTTTTTCCTTCGGGAACATTGCTGAACATTTGTCCTCGACTGCTTATAAATTAATTATTGTTCCCATATTCAGCAGAGACAATTCACACACACACTGGAGTTGAAAGAAGATACTGGCAATATCATCCGCTTCAAGGAGTTTTGCGACAACCTCATAACATCTGAGGATGAATGTCCATCAACCACTGCCGAAGAGGTGAAAAAAGCACTCAGGGGCACGATGAACTTTTCGGCTGCAGGGCCAGATGGTATTAAGAACTTCTGGTGGAAGAAGTTTACATCTACACACCAACATCTGGCAGAAACAATTCGCGGACAATGGTCCAGGGACGGTCGCCAATGAAAACCCCCAAGCCAATGCGTAAGCAACCGTGCCGAAGGGTGCATAATACCAGGGAGTGATGTCTCAACCGGTGGCCTTTAGGGAGTTTTTAGATCTCAGTGCATTTTGTTGTTTCCAACATTCTGGAAATACACCTCTCAGGTGCCAGGCATACCACATTGCACAGTGAATGACGAGGAACTCTTTGTACAGCAAAGTGAACCTCACTCATTCTGCCATCCGTCAGCCTTCCTAGCCGGCTGCAGAGGGGATATCACCAGGTTAGGGTGAACGGAGCGGTCCCTCTGTGGTCATGAGTTAGATGTACAGATTCAAGGCAGTGCCTTGGTGTGTATGCTCATTACACGAAATCAAACAGCGACCACCGAGTGAGAGTCCCCTCGACATGGAGCCTCTTCTCAAGGAGGTTGCTAACTCTTTTCCGAGTCTTCTCAAAGTCAACTGGTGACACCCAAGCAATTTTTTCATCGACATAAAGTCCCTTCCTTGGGAGGCAACTAGCCTCTTTTGAGGGGACCTACAGTTTAAGGTGACTTTCGAACCAATAAGCTTCGGAAGAAGTACATAGAAAAATTTCCATTGGTACCGGCACAGGGAGAGACCCCAGGCTCAATGGCTCGGACAAAATTCCGACTACCTTGGAGTTGGCCAGCCAATCAAGACAGAGTCAATACGACAGACTGGTAAAACCTTAATACTTTTGCATGGACGGATCGACTGAGTGACGACCTGCTGACGGTGCTCATTTAACCTGCTTTTTAATTGTACTGTATTATATTATATTTTATTGTGTCCAGTTCCGTCCGGTTTCTTTATGACCTGAGACGGGAAGCCTTTGACGAGGCTACCGAACGCGTCCTCGGATTACGGATGGAGGGTCCCTGTACCAGGTGTTGCTGCTGAATATGGCTACAAACTAAATACACAGTCGCGAACAATAATCCAGGGATGGTTCTGAAGAAAAAACCCACAAGCCAAGGCGTCAGCTACCCTGCCAAAGGCTGCATGGTACCAAGATTGGTGTTTCCACCTGTGCCTCTGGATACTGCACGATCTCCAAGAGTATACTCGTATAGTCTTACCCTTGTATGCAACATCTCAATGGTTTTGAGATTACGGATCGACTGAAGAGCGACCTGCTAGATTGCGACGATATCAGTATGGCCCCTGAGCGAAGAGGTTACGTGGCGCGGCTGCATACTCTGTGATGCGAGAAACACCCAGAGCTCTCGCACTTTTCGAACCAACTGCTGCGAAACCGTGCCGATGACATCCGGCAAAGGGGTTATATAAGCGAAGCGCCTACTCTACCGCAGCCAGAACAAGGCGGCAATCGATAAAGAGAGGCGACACTGAGACCAACCGCGGGCTGTTATCCAGTAGCGGAAAAGCGATTCTTTAGGACCAGGAGAAACATCAACATGCTTCTTGGAGATTTTTCCAAAGAATTCGACCTCTGGACCATCAATTTAGTATGTATGAGGATTTATCATCACAAACTGAACAATTCAAAGCTGCTAACAGACAAGCAGCACATTATTGAGAAAACACGAGTGTTATCTGACGTGAGGAGGAGAATACAGAAGAGGGAGGGGTGAACCAGGGAGAATCAACAATTTCTCGCTGAACTATCGCGCCTCTTCCTGAAGGAAGACATTAAGGATATCATCCGCCTTAGAGAGCATTGTGAGAACCTCATAACATTTGAGGAGGAAATTCCACGTTTTTTCACCTCATATCTAAATTTAAAAGAGCCTATGCCGGAGTGGCTGGTGGAAAGAGGCAGAGTGCTCCTCCAGATGAAAGGCGACTTGTCCAGACAAAGGAACTACAGGTCAATAACTTATCTGACCACGCTGTATAAGATTTTTACAACTGCCCATAGACTTATCATCTATCTGTTGGAAAGCTTGAAGGTTCGTCCACACATCGTGAGTTGCATAGAGAGGCTGATGCCCCTTTGGAATACCAGATTTACTATTTCATCTGGAAAACATCGTGTGACAACTAACAGCGTCACCTTGAAGGGCAACAACATAAGCCCTCTCCTATTTTCAATTACACTTCTACTGCAATCACTTCTTGTACGCAATTCCCCTGGCACCTCTGGGACGGGACTAATCATCGCGAGCATAAATGCACTCATATATTTTATATGGATGACCAGAAGATTTAGGCTTCAGAAGCAAATCAGCTGCAAAAGGCTTAAGTATCATCGAAAAGTACACAGGAGAAATTGGTATGGACTTTGGATTGGACAAGTGTGCCAAGATTCATCTGAAGCGCGGACAAGTTGCTGGCGTTCCCGATGTAAAATTTAAAGATTGGAAACCTGAATTTTTTCGTCCTTTTTGAATTTTGAATTTTTTACCCCAGAACTATCATTTTAAAGCAGAGTGGCCTCTAAACCGAGAAATAACTGGGTATGTTTGAGACCGCAAGAACCAGAAATTGACAGCAAATTTATTTTTTGTCTGGGAATTTGACAGTTCATGAAAAGAAAAATCTATTCAATCGTTAAAAATATTATTAATTGAATGTCACATAATATGAATGACATTTTAAATAGCTTCAAATATATCTTTATTTTAGATATTAGGTTCAATTGTTAACTTTTTCAATTATGAAATCATTCAGTTTACAATGCGTTATTCTAAAATCTTTTAGCTTACAAATTTTCCATTTCAGGTCTTTATTTTTGAGCGCACATTTTCAGATGATTCTGAATCTGTTAAAAACTAAACAATTTACAGATTTGAACGTTAGGTATTGAACTGATTCGATTCGAAAGCCTTAGCAGTAACACAAAAGTAAACCTGCTATTGAAACTTTTTAAACTATTTTCAACTTAAAAACAATTTCAAATTAATAGATTCATAATTAAAACCCTTTTATTCAATTTTAAATCATATGTTTGAATATTGTTTCAGTCTAAAATATTCAATTTTTAAACCATCATTTGAATTTTTTTAAATTGAAAATAGGGCTTTTTTCAATGTTTATCAACATTTGACTGTTTTTTCAAGTTAACCAATTATAAATCAAATATACAAAACTAAACAATTTGAAACTGAATTATTTCAAACAAGAAGCCTTGAATCGATAAAAGCTCAGTACCTTGATCGTTAGACTTTTCACTGATTCAATTTATTGAATTTTTAATTTGTAAAATGATAACGTTGATGAATATTTTTTATTCAAAAATCTTTCAAATGTTCAATTCATAAAAGTTTAAAATTTCGAATTTTATAGTGTAACGGTATTTAATTTAAAATTATTCGTAATTTTAAGAGCTTCCATTTTACACGTGTAAATTATTGAGCGTTTTAATTAAAAAATTTTTAAGTTTTAATTTAGAAAGTTTGAAATTTAAAAGAGTTTTACTTTGAGTGCTTTAATTTGCAGTTCAGTTTTGACTTGCTTACATCAAATGGCAAAATTTCAGCTTTAAGAGTTCGAATTTTTTAATTTCCTTGATCGCGAAGTTGTGATAAAGGAGTGAAACGGGAACTAAGGCAGAAAAAATCAGCACAAGAAATTTCTCTGCGTTTGACTTTTATGTTGGCATCAGTCGAGAAATTTATTTCCTGCGCCATGTATTGGCTCGTGAATTTCAAAGATTTCCCAGCTTCTGATTGGCTGATAATAAATCGACGATATTCAACTCGTCAAGCGCTTTTACCATTGAATCGTATAATTGTATAATAATCACAATTTCACGCAGAACATACCAATTTCTAACTTAAATTTATAAATTTATAATTATATATTTGCACAAGGAACCTTCACACCAAATATCTTGTAACAATTTGACGCGGGTCTTGCGTGGCATATTTAGTCAAGAGTGCATATAAAATTTTGATTCACACAAGAGTACTATATATGTTGGAGCAGAATTTCAAAATTGTGCAACAGTTTATGAAGCTAAGCATTTTATAATTTCTCGTGTAATATTATTATTAAAAATGCAAAAGTTTCATATTTGACTTATTCTCGTAGTGAGTTATCATAGAGACACGGCATGGCGGCCTCTTCTCCAACCTCCATGCTTGTCGGACTCAGCTGTTTTTTGTTGGGTGATATTTTCAATATCATTTCACTTATATATCTCCCGTACTTCTACTGGCAGCTTAATAATAAACCTTACCCAATTGAGGAAAACGGTTTAGTGGATAAAAAGTTTAATTTTTAATTCTCAAAGTTGGATTTTAAAGTAGTCAATTAGACACATGGTAAAATAATTATTTTCAAAATGGAATTCCTCTTAAAGTATTACCGCTAGAGGGTCTGAAATTTTCACGGAAGATGTATTTCACATTCGTTTATAATATATTATAAATTCAACCTAGCCACGCTCGAATGTCTTTAAACAAAATTAAAGTGTACTGCTTGGACTTTCTTAGTGGTTGTTCAAGTATTACGTCACAGGCTTAGAGAGTGGGAGAGTGTCATTGATTGTGTGATATTACATGTTTCAAATCTACAATGCACCATCACTTTTAATTTAATTTTTAATTAAAATTGTTGTAAGTTTCAGTGTTACAAAATAAAAATTTGGAAAGTATCAATCTCTTTTTTACTTTCATATTCATAAAAACTTTTCAAAAAAGTGGGGGCAAGTACCGTGATTTGTGTCGCAAGGGTCGGGAGGGGTAAGCAATCGCGAAACGTGTATAGGACGTTAAAATGTCTGAAATTAGTGGTTCTTGAAACGTTCAAAGGACACCAGTAGAAAAAAAACTAATTGCGACGAATTGAGGTGAATTGACGTAATTTAATTCGTTTAAATTTTGCTTTCTGATTCGTTTAAACGAATTAAAATGCATTTAGATACATTGAGACAGAGTAAATGAAATGCGTGTGAATTCATCTGAAGTCGAGGTCAATGTAAAATCGAAAAAAATAATACAAGGTGTATCCGTAGAAACTCGAACCCGCGATTCATCGGGTATCAACACAGATCAACCCTGCTGCCCTACAGGACTATTTGTTCTCCTCTTACGAATCAAAAAGCATAAATCGAGACTTGATCAAACTCGCCGTCACGAATTGGGGCAAATTCGGGTGTGGCTGTCACTCTCCCGAATTAAGATGAATTGACCAGTATTCGCGCTGTCGAATTCAGACGAATTGGAGTTTGCCTTAAAATATCGCGAATTAAAATGAATTAGTTAACACTGAAATTAATTTGTGCTGATCCATTCAAATTAATTAGGCTCCCTACAAATTTTTTAACGTAATCGGGCGAACAGCAGATTTAAAGATTTCATTACTTCTTACTGAATTTGTACGAATTCAAATACTTCTCCAATGCGTGTTTGTTCCAAAGCGAGATTCACGGGGTTCCTAGCGTATTTTTCTCAATTCACCCCAATTAGTTTATTTTTACACAGACACTTTTGAATTAGGTCCCCACTGGGTTTTTATAAGTCAACTACATCCAGTGAATGGAGGGGTACTGGTCCTAAGATGTCCTAAAGACATATATGGGACGCGAATTCGTGTCACGTGAACATAACTAATCGTTTTATTGTGCCATAGATGCTTTATATCATCCTTATCAGAATGAGGCTGTGCGGTTGCCTATTTTACAGTCGAACGTTTTAATACTTTTATCTAATCTTGTGCCTGCGTAATGTAAATAGTATTTTCTTTGAACGACCAGAGCTATTTTTAGTAAAACTGTTTCTATCTTGTTTAATAATCGACAAAGTGTGGCTGGTATAAGGCAAACAAAATTACCATCGAATTTTTTAAGCGATGTTAAAGTTTTCGACCAGGTTATATCATAATTCTCCGAAATGTTTACTCTTTTATTTCATAACATTATGCACGAATCAGTTGTTAAAAATCTAATTTATAATTTTGACCACAGGTACACACCGTTCTTTAAGTTTCTATTATAAGAAGCCGAAAACCCAGAACAGCTTTTATTACCATAGCAATGTCGCTCAATATTAGCTATCTCTGGATTCAACTGCGTCTTTGAATAAGGTAGGAATTTTTTCTGCAGTACTCATGTCTCTCTAAAAAATTGTGGACACTGCAGCACAGAGCGGGAGCTCCAAGGTATTTACAGCGACAAAGTTCAATTATTTGGGCTTGGCGACGCTACGTTAGTCACAAACACAGACCAAATTTATGTCCGTGATATGATTAGACAGATCATACAGTAGAGCCAAATTCATAGTAGTCATGTCCATGAGTGGGACAGAGACGCTCTTATGCGCCATCTACTAGCTTCACACTCGCACTCATGCTTCCCTATGACTACTATGAAATTGACCTTACCGTATAAACACAGTTCAAGATTGTGTGAAAAATGCAGTAGGCGAAACACTTCGTAAATTCCTTCAGAATATTTACATAACAGACAATTTGAGCTTTCCAGAAATTCGTTTGACGCCCCGGACGTTTAAAGCTTTCAATACACTGAAAATGTACATAATATAATTTTGTAATAACATATATGCAACTTGTAAATTGAAAATCAGACTTATACAAAATAGCACCCAGAGACAAACTAAACAATGAACTGCGTCGTATATGGCCTTCTTATCATCGACAGTTATTATTATGCATATATAGTAGAATAAAATATTTTTTTAAATTATTCAAATTTCACATATTTCAAAAAAATTGCAATAGTTGATTTGATGACAGTACATTGGAGACAAATGTGAACAGGGGGCTTTGCATTCTGGTTTTTTCCTCCAATTTCGTCAGAAACCGTACCTTCCTCGTAATACATTATTTCTATGTTCTAGAAGATAGTCGGTTTGGCAATTATACTTGGCACTGTAGATGTGTATAGGGCCCCTATTTAGGACCAAAAACTTTGTCTCTAACAATTAATTTAATTCATAGAACTGCAAAATAATATCTGGACCCTGAGACCTCACTAGGCGATTTCAAAGGTTGTTGTGCTGAAACCCAATTCTTTGCCCAAAATGTATCAACACGTCAGATTTTTGAGGTATTTGAACATAAAAGTGCCAATAAGGCCATTTTTAAACTGAAAATTTTGAAATAACTTTGAAAATAATAGAGAATCATTCAGCGTGTAAAAATCCATTGAAAACGCTTATTCATTTAAAAAAATGTAAGGGTTGATTTTTTGAAACGCCTTATTGCAGTAAGGTTTAAAAATGTTATTTTTAGTAGTAAAAAATGTGAAAAAATGAAAGCTTCCATTCAAATTATGTCATTGAAAAAATATTTTGGGTTTTTTTTCAAGCCTTAAAGAGATAAGAGATAAGAGTATCAAGAAATCGCGATATCCGCGACTATTCTATTTAAAAAATGTGATAACACGAAAAATCGAATTTTCGTAACAAGGTTTGCACAAAATCGACCCTTTTAGTGTAAAAAATTGCCATTTTGGCTCAAGATACATAAAAGCAATGACACGGCAATTGATTTTAGGCACATTATTCGGTTTTAGTCCCTCAAAAAGATTTGGAAACATCTAGATAGAGGTCTCTGAGTCCGAAATGATGCAGGCCTGTTTTATTTATTCAATTAATTACAATTAGAATGTTTTGTGTGAATCAATCAATTGTTGTTTAAATTAAACGAATAAATGCACTACTAATACAGCTAAGTAATTTGCGTTAATTCAGCGAGTAAAGAGATTTTTTTATTATAACATTATTGAAATAAGTCAAGCGTTGTTTAAATCAACGAAAATTTGTTGAAATTACTCGATTTTTTAATATATCCAAGATCACAGTTCGAGTAAAATATTTGCAAATATAAAATAAAAATATATACAAATTTGCTACGAATGACCACCACAGTAACATTTTTCGAACAATATTCTCTTTTCTAAAAAATATATACCAATTCTAGCCAACTCTATTGGTAAATATTTACGAATATAAATATAATAAGGAATGAATATAATATAAATTTGAATATATTATAAATATTTAAGAATATTTAAGAATATTTACCAGTATTGGGCCAGGGGTCTTGCGATGTTATTTTTTAGTTTTATATTTATATAGATTGAATTGATAAACCTTCGTGGAATGTAAAATTTACACTGCATTCTAAATACTCTCAATACTCCAAATTCAGTGGGACGATGGTCGTGGGGGCTAAGGCGTAGCCTTTGGACCCAATCCGTCGGCTTGCGGGTTCGATTCCCGCCTCGCACTCTGGAAGAGCCTCGGCAGCTCATGCGGTGAACACTAGCCTAGCAAGGGAGTTGTTTATCTCCGGAGAGTCGTGGGACCGGCAACTCTAGAGAAAAAGGTTCTCCAAGTAATTAAAAGCCGTTGGTGTTGGTGGTTCGGAACCCACCTTAAACTATAGGCCTCCCTCCAACCACCAAGTACGTGTGTGGGGTGTGCGTAAAGGAATAGGGAAGAGGGACAAGGAAAATGTAAACCCTTAGGGGACACACTAGAAACTTCCATTCCGACTCCAAATTCACAAAGCACAAAGGTATCGAAATCTTGTCAAGAGATGATAGTTTCCTTTATTTGTAACTAGAATCGCTAACAAAATAGTGCTCTTTGCCTACCTTAAGACACGAAGCGGAACAGAAACAGTTTTACTAAAAAATAGCTTTATTCGTTCCATGAGAATATTATTTGGATTACGTATGTAAACGATTAGATAACAATATTAAACCACTAGGCCATGAAATGGGAACCCACACAAACGCTATTCAAATAGTTTCTTCAGAAATATTGTGAACCTTAAACATATCTTGAAGTTATAAGACATCTGAACCACGGTAATTGGAGATATTTGAATTGGACTAGAGAGGGCCTTAGCGGGTTTCAAAGACGACTCATGTCTTTGTGCCCACGCGGCAGAAATAAAAATGAGAAAAATTTATTTTGTTACTTGATACAAGATAAAACAAATTGCAGACACCTACGGAAACCTAGTGTCAGAACTAGGTCTAGTAGGAAAAAAGCATTATATATAGACAAAAGAGTGAGTGTTTACATATAGAGATTTATAAAAAGGTTTACAAGAGGGTGCCACTTCATTAAGGAAATTATATTCACAATTTTCTGTGAGGACACTAACATATTTTTTAATTATCGATGTCAGTTACAAAAATAAAACTAATATTGATTCTAATTTGAAATTAGTAAGAAACAGATGCATAAGAATTAACGTCGCGAGAAGGGTTATCTCGATCAAACATTGGCCAAAGCCTTTCAGACTGTACTTATGTTCCTGTAATTGTGTCACAAATAATCTTTGCCTATTATGATTTGAAAGCAAATTTAGTTGCTTAGTGATGTACATATTCAGGAGAAATACAGTACTATCTTAAAATTAAAATAATATTAAATTAAATAAAACTTACTTAAAAACAACTGGAACGTAAATGTATCCCTTTGTATTCTTATCTCCATGGGTTGCAATCCATGGGTCGAAGATTGACCGGTGTCGTTAATTATAAAGATATTTTGATTCGATTGTTAGAATGTTAAATAAAATTGCAACAGATAATCAGTTAAATATTCTGTCATGCCTCCGTGAGCCCCTTTATCCCAATGATGAGGTTTCGATTGGTGAATTAGAAAAAGAACGGGACTGATTCATATTGCTAAGTACATTTGCGATAAGAAAGATTATTCGTTTTTCGTCCAAGCTAAAATATTCACGTAGTCTTGTGTTGAACAGTTAAGTTTTAAAGAGAGATTTAAAAGCACGAAGAAGTACAAGCAATTAATGTTTTGACAAACTTCCCTTACTATCGTCTCGTTCCTCAAAACTGGAAGCTGTGATAAAAAACGTATTAAAGATTTTATAATAGTTTTATATATATAAACAGGCACCATTGGATATAAAAGTAAGGACAATCAGTAGGGCGGAGTGAAAGTGTTGAAATTATTTTAACCGTTTCGGCTCAGTGAAAAAAATTTGTGAGTTGGCTTCCGAAAAAGTAAAAAAAATTGTAATCGGTTAATTTCTTCTGCTTGGTTTTTGGATATGAAAATTCAAAATTTTTAAGAAAAAAAGTCCTATTGGTTGAAAAATTATAATAAATAATAATAAAGTTGAAAATGTGGAATCTTAAATTTTTTATGCTTGAACCAGAAAAACATGTTATTTTATTGCTTTTTCGGAAACGAATTTTTTCGTGATTTGTGAATTTTAAGATTTTTGATATTTTCGTGATTTTTGAACGTTTTAAACACCAAGGACAATTTTCTGTTTCAAGAAAGAAGAATGATATAATGTTTTATTTGGTTCTAACTGAAGAAATTTCAGATTCGACAGTCATCCTTTTCCAAAAAATCTGCATTTAACACAATAAAAAAAAATGTTTTTTGCACATTAAAAAAAAATCAGATTAAATCATTTTTTTTTTCATATTTTTTATTATTGTTCAATATCAAAAACTGTACATACAAAAAATTTTCCACAATTATTCAATCCACAGGAATTTTTTTTTCAATTTTCCAAAGTTTTCGAAAATTTGAATTTACAAACCCAAAAACCGGACAGAAGATATTAAATGATTTCAAACATTATTTCTCACACTTTTTTCGGTTGCAAACCCAAAAATTTTTAACATTTTTACTTCGCCCTAACGATCAATTGGTTATTATTGTAGCAGTCGCGTTAAAAATCAATTCCAAATCAACAGGCAAACAAGCAAGGCAGATGAACGAGCAATAAAGGATCTCGATCAGATTAAGTTGGACGTGCAGATATTTCAGTGTTGTCAATTAGTCATTTTCTTAGTAAAATGAACGAGAATTCAGTGGTGATAGGATGTGAAATTGATAAAACAGAGAAAGGACGTGTTTGGAATTTAGAGGACCTGTTTTTGTTAGAGATAATAAGTAAGTAAGAGTAATAAGCAGATTGGGAATCACTATAGGTTGATGTCCTTTAATTTCTTCTTGGATGTTTTCTATATTCGTTTTGGTTCACGAGAGAAAGGGTCTCTGTGTACTTGCCGTTTTTAATAGAGAAATCAGTAAAAGCAGGCTCCCTGTACGTATGCATGTATGTATATAAGTTTACATGTATTTATGTATGTATTCATTGATGTATGTATAAAAAGCATGATTTTGAGGTTTATTTGACAGAGAAATCGAACCTGGTCCATCCGTATCGAGCAGAATGACCCGCTGATTAAACGATACAAAGCTGGATATGGAAATGGCTAATGATGTGTTTCTTGTTTGTTTTTTACTATTTGTAACTACATATTCTGGGTATATTCGTATTAGTGAGTACTTGCGTAGAGGTGGTATCCTGAAAATTTAGCTATGGTCCCTTCGTTATAGATGAAGTAGAAATAATAATGGTAGGAACGAAATTTTTGTTTCAGCAACAGATAGTAGTACGATTATTAGAAGAAGATGAAAAAGAAGTCGGTACTAGCGTTAGAGTACAAGAGAGTACAAGAGGCACGAGACGAGAGTGAGGTGCATGATATTATGTAAGAATTTAATTATTAATGCAAAAATGAATACGAAAACGTAAAGAGGAACGTACGTAGAGAATCATGATTCCAGAAATAAATGTGGTAAGATATAGTTCATTGCGAACTGCTAACACATCAGTTCAACCTAAATACTTGTCTCGTGCACAAGCTTAGGCATTTCAGGAAGTATCAAATTAGTAGAACTAATTCGAAGTGAGTTGGCGGTATTATCTTCGCTATTGCTCGTCTGCATTGTTTGATTGGGGCTCAAGGGCTGACTGAGGATATTATTGGACCTAGTGCTATTGGCCGTGGAATAGTGATGATTATACGCGGTGCCAGTTCCAGGGACGTGCAGCAGCAACGGTGAGGCGGGACTGTTGAGCGATGAAACTCTGGATCCCCTGTTGCTAGCTTCATGATCTTGAGATTGGTCGACAATTGCATGGCTGCCTTTATTAGAGAGCTTCAAGGCGTTCAGCGAAGTATTTGTCGAGTCTTCGTCAATGTATGTGAAATCAGATAGTGGTCGGGGACCGGTGTGGCTGCGTGAACTGCGCATACTGTGTAAGCTGTGTAAACTATGGACAGAGCGACGCTCCTCCAAATCTTCCAGAGTCGACTTGAAAGCTCTGATTACTCGAAGCTGTAAAAATAGGGAAGGATGTTCTATCAGGAGGCAAGGAGGCAGGCTAGCAAACACAAGCACACTGTTTTCATTATTATGTACTCATTTTTTGTTTTATTTCCTTTCACGAACGAAAATGATATAAGCAATGGTATTTTGATCATATAATGATGCAAAATTGTTATACACCACGAATTCGGTTCTTTGCTAGTCAATTTAATAAGTTGACTTTGCAAACAAATGTTTTGACGTTTTTGAAACTTAGAGAATCATGGCCTTTGGACTAAATAATTAGGAGATTATGAAAATGAAATAAAAAATTATTACAAAAATTTCAGCATGAAATTCCTCCGCTGTATTTAAAAATCAACTTTTATGAGGGGATCAAATATGGCTTTCATTGTATTTTGAACGTAATACCGACTACGCACTTTCTCAGTGCATTAAATACGCAACACCAAGTAATATCTTTTCTTCTATATGAAAATGCATCAAATCTTAAAAGACGTAGAGCAGGCCACTTCAGAGAGGGGAAATTCGGCCGTATTTACTCATTTGCCACATGTTTCGTTTCCACCACTACGCCTCCTCCCTCAGCTGAAAGAGTGAGACGGCAGTTTTCCGTGCTGGGTGAGAAGGCGCAATGGTGGAAACGACACATCTGGCAAATGAGTAAAGACGGCCAAATTTCCCCTCGCTGAGTGCTTCAACCGTGCAGTAAAAAGCAAATCAATATTCATTTCGAATTTGAATTCACACGTGACTATGTATATCTAGATGATAAGCATACGCTAAGGGGGTTTCAAAGAGATTATTTCCAATTAGGAATGGTCACCGGCAGTCCTGAACCAGGAAAATTAATTTACTTATTTGTAGTGATTATTAGGTTATAAAGTTGATTTGAACCTAGTGAACGAACAATGAATAATAAAGAAAGATAATACGTGAAAGAGAAATAGACAAGAAACGGATAGAATATATTTGTAATCATGTGCGACCGTAATTAGGTAAAAGAATTTTAGCATCACTTTGTCAAGTGTGCATTCAAAAATCAAGATTTTTCACTGACTGGAACGTTTTACAGATTTGTCATTTCATATCGCGCATAAATAATGAACATGCTATCATAGCTACAGCGTTCCTTGTTGCGTTTAATAAGCGTGTTTTCAGCTCAATTGAACTGGTGCGTGCTGGATATATAGGATAATAGTTTTTATTCTAAATAAATGGTAAGCAGGGGAAAAATATGCACATGAGTGCACCATTGCTTTAGCGAATGGATATTCAGATAGTAAATAGCATAGCATATGTATTTGTGCCATTATTCCGAAACACTTAAAGGTTGCGAGATTCGACAGAGACGTTGCGTGCGCCAATTAACCTTCGAGCTAATGACATGAGCAGGAGTACTGAATACACTTATGTAAGTAACATTCACGTTTCTGCATTTATATATGTTACAGGCAAAATATAGTTTCCGGCATTTTATATAATACCTATACAATATATATAGTGCCTAGGACAGACCAGGTAAAGAATGTAATATTCTCTATTTTACAAATTGCCTAGGCATTATAAATATTACCGAACCTAGCTTAGATAATGAATAAGGTAGTGGAACCAGTGGTCGGCTACTTTTGATTAGCTCCGTGATTAATGGTACTGGCTAAATGAATAGTTGAATCTTGGTAACCAGGAGTTGATTGGGACGCATATACTGGCATTAAAAAGACGGACATTTCGATTCCTTTAATAGCCTCTTCTATTCAACATTCTGTCAACAGCATTAAATGGTTTTGAGTCTGTTCGATACATGTTTCGTGTAAGGCACTGCATGGATTGTTTTCAGTTGATGATGTCGCTGTTGATCGCACGTACCCTTTGACCTTTACAGGTAAGTGAGAATATAACTCAGGAATAAATAAATAATAATTGCAAATCAAATCAATTGTCAATCGACATCATTTTTAAAATCATAAACTTAAAATATAATAATATATAATATTATTAATATTAAATATATATATAATAATAAATAATAAATAAAAAGATGAATTGCGACTTAGAGGTGCCTCATGAAAACAAAAGAAGATGGGTTATTTGCATGACCGGTAAGTTGAATAAGAGTAAGTATACGGAGAAAAAATACCGCACTGGTCGCTGTCCGCACCGGGATAGTTATTTCGTGAACGAAAAACTGTAGCAAACAGCTAAGGTTGCTATATGGACAGTAAAAATTCAGGTTTTCACAGTAATCTGTGCGGTCTCAGACAGCGATTGAGAAACCGTAAACATTACTGTGCGGACAGCGATTATTGCGGTCTAGAATTGCGGTGATCGCTGTTGCGACAGATCGCATTACCGTTGACAGGCAGTCTTTTTTGTCGTTTTTCCAGCGCGAATCGTTCTCATATTTATTTCGATAAAATTGGTGAAAAGCAAGTGAAAACAGTTCGTAATTGAGGTGTTCCTCGCACCAATGTTTCAAAACACACACACATATACATATATATATATATATATATATTTGTGACCACCCATCTCCCGGTTGTGAGACGTGGGGCCATAAGTGTGATTTACCGCGGTTCTACTGGGAGCCAGTGTCATTTTTTAGATGACAGTTGCTCTCATTGGAACCCTGCGGTGGTTGTTTAACCCTTTTTTTTTTAATTATATATACAGGGTGTCCCAGGCTCAAGCGTCCGGACCTATAGAGCCGTATAAAAATAAAAAAAATGAATAGAAAATTCTTTTTCCAAAAATCAGTTGACGTTTTAGTTCTTTTATTTATAAAATATTTAAGCTGGACCAATCAGGAGCGCCGAATAAACAGTCGTGTGTGCGTGAGCGGGATTCCAACGCAGTGTTATCGAAACGAGCGCAGAGGTGGGGCTAGCGACGGGAGAACACTACGTTGGAATCCCGCTCACGTACACACGACTGTTTATACGGCGCTCCTGATTGGACCACCTTAAATATTTTATAACTCAAAAACTAAAACTTCAACTGATTTTTGGAAAAGGAATTTAAGATTTTTTATTTTTTTATTTTTATACGGCCAAATAAGTCCGGACAATTTGAGTCTGAGACACCCTGTATATATCGATAAAAGTTTGTCATAAGGAAAAGCGCAGGATTTCGCTGGGAGCGGGTGCTAATCTGTGAAATTGCACCCGCTCCCAGCGAAATCGCGGTAAAATTTCAGCTGTAACCACTTCTCACGACCTGAGATAGGTGGTTATAGTCTGCGACGAATTCAATACGACAATCCGGAAAAAGTCTCGTGCACCCTAAGGACACGGAGCGACCCAAGGACGACCGCATTCTGCATTTTCCCCGCAAACGTCTCAGCATTTTGTTGACACACAGGGATGCTTTTCAGGCTATTAACCAGTGAAACCTTGGCACCTCCAAGAGCGCCGATGATTAAGATGATTAGCTTAACAGAATATTCCGGGTATAACCGTCGCAACTCCCTTCTAAGGTCTTTATACCTCTCTTTCTTTTCTTTCTCCTTGGCTGTGACGTTTTTGTCAGCTGGTGCCAAAAATTCGATAACGAACATGGTTCGTTTCTCGGAGTCAAGGAGAACTATGTCAGGCCTCGAGTGCGCAACAGAAACAATTGTCGAGAATATGAAGTTCCAGTATATGCGGCACTTCTCATTTTCGACAATTGGCTCTATGTCTCTAGGAGCGTTTAGCGGAGAGGTATTTGGGCTAATGCCATAAGAGTGACAGAGATGTTAATAAAGCACTCTTAGTGCCGCATTGTGCCTTTGGATGTAGGTCGTTCCCGCATGAGTTGGACAACTAGACAGTATGTGTCCTAGATGCTCGGGGTGTGCATGACACGCTCTGCAACTATCATCGGGAATCTCTTGGCTCAAAATGTGGCGACGGTATGCTAGAGTGGAAATGACACC